>JAITYZ010003500.1:0-22030 GCA_027744595.1 Paronellides praefectus | reverse complement strand
CATCAAACCTGGCAGGTACTTGGATGGTATCCAAGATATCCGCCAGGGGAACCCTCCAAGCCAAGCTTGGAGGGTTTTTTCGATCAGGAGCAATAAACTAAAAACATAGTCTCAATAATATCTCCCCAAAAACGGCAAACTTATATAATATTTTTTTGCAATCATTTTGACATACCGCCGCAAGTATTTTTTTTAAAGAGGATGTTAAACTCAAAATGGATAATAAGGTGCTCGTGAAATTTGATAAAAAGGTTCCTCCTCCTTATTGTATCATAGGCATCAGCTCAGCAGCACAAGGATTTAGATTTCCTTTTTGTGTGACATCAGAGAGTATCAGTTTATCGTTTATAATTTACAACACTACTGCTTACTTCTCTCCATCTTAAAATCTCGGCAGTAACAACAAAAAATCAAAACTTTGACGATGACGCTGATGATAATATATTACATAACAATCACGATCTAAATACACTGTACAAGAAATATAAGGTACCTATCTAATATTTTATACCTATATGTAAATGTCTGCTAGGTGGTAAGGTGGTTTATAAAAAGTAATAAGAAAAAAAATAATATATTTTAGCCCACCTCACGCACAATTTATATCATTCCAAAAGGATCATTCATTGTTGTATTGTTGATAATGATGTAGGTATATATGTACTGCATACCTACTGCCTACTACAATCTCTCTGCATGTGCGTTTACTTGATCAATATTATCATATTATCATTGTTAATTTACTGACCACGACGACAATGTACAAGCACACTGCACTGTGGTTGTACAAGTGAGCAGCGCAGTGTCTTTTGCGATAAGCAAAAGAAGGCGAGAGTTTGAAGCTCATTTTTCGTTATTTCCCCCAGTGACTTGTCTCAGCGTCTTTGTCAGTAGACAAGAAACAAGCAAGACGAACGCACACACGCGCGTTCATGCATCATTGTTGAGAGAAGCAACAACAAGTTAAAAAAAGCCGCCAACAAAGTAAGCAAAAATTATATAACCAAGCATTATACCTTTTCAATATGTCAATTTTGTGGAGGTTGCTCCCATCGCCAGTTTTGTTCAATGATCATATTTAGTAAAAGTCAAAAAAGTAGCAACAAAATTAAGCGAACCTGTTCTCATCAGAGAGTCAAAACAGTGGTGTCAACAGTTTTTATATAATAATATTTTGTGCGTTACTGTGAGCATTCCCTTTTCCACCCTACTTCTTCCTGTTCAATTTTTTTGGGGCTCCTTTACATTTTTATTTGTCTGAAGTCCCATTTATTGGGGACAGTTTAATAAGGATATATACATAACACACAACATAATAAATATAATATTTCAAATTCAATGATAGTAATAATAAACAATTTCAATTTTTATTGCATTTTTTTCAGACTGTGGTTTATATGGTGGAGTAGCAGAAGTAGCAAATCAAAGGAGAAAAAAAACCAAGGCGTATAATTTTCAGTGGTCAGTCATCAGAAACCAGTAGACATCATCATTGTCGTCACCATTTTATTTATGGTTATTATTAGATAACACATTTGTTTGGATGTTGTTGTTGTCGAATAAAAGGTGTGTCTTCATCTCCGCATTTTTGCCCCTTCATCTTATTATCACAGGAAACTTTTTGTCAACTCTAATTACCTCTGTGGGAATTGAGCAGATTTAATTTTGATCGTGTGTTGTGGTGATGGTGGTGGTGTGGAGCTTGTGTATCTATGTGTGTGGTTTTGGTTTTGATACTTGTGCATAAAAACAAGTAAAAAACTAGTGTGTTTTTGACAAGATTTTTTTTAACTTGCATAACATTTTTTTTCAAAAGAACAATTTTTGTGCTTCGTGAGGAGAGCCAAATAATCTTAAGACTAAAGAATTACCAGATTTTGATCTTTTGATGTCTTGTCCTAAATTAAAAAACTGATTATTACGTTTTTTTGTGGGAATTACTCAAAAGAATGTGTAGAGTAAAATGAGCCGTTAAGGCAAGTGCGTATAAAAAAAATTACCAACACATTTTCAAATATTTTTTTCCCGTATATGGACCTCTGTATCGGATTGAAGCTCAAGGTAAATTACTTTAAAATCTCTTCAAAGATTATTACTTCATTAGTGTGGTGGGTTAATCTGCCCATAATCTTTACAAATGCACTTATTATGTCATGTCATGTGATATAATAATATTATTATTATATTTTCATTTCCTTAAACATCTTCTCTGCTGAGAGGGTATAAAAATGGGCATACTATGTAACGCCAAGGTCCTCCGCCCTCACACTCACGCTGCAAAAAAATAACTTTTGAGAGCGTACTTGAAAAGGGAAATTAAGTAGGCATCTTTGATGATTGACATTTTGTCGACATCTCTACAGCACGCAAAATCGCTATTTAGATAGACGTAAGCATGATTTTAAATTTAGACTAGACTGGGCAGACGGTTTTGTTTTAAAAATCTTGATTAGCCTCAATTTGCAGAGTGTAATTACCATTGTCAAGTTGGTTTGGTACTTATCGACGTTACGCTACATTGTTTTACCGTGTGGCTATGTTGTCGTCGGCTTCAGCCTGTCAATGTCATAATAGCCTTACAACAAGCAAATAGACAATGTTGCATAACATCTTTGTAAAGAGGTTGAAGGAGGGGACGAATTACTTTCAATCTGCAATAAGGTCATATGTACATAAAAAAAATGCTACTGCTACAATGAAGATTTCATTCGCATAATGCACCATTCATCCGTATATATTAATAATATGTAAAACAAAGCTTAAGTAGATTACCAAATGGGCTGGCAATAATGTTGACAATTTATCGATATTTCAAGTCAAGAGTGGCCTAGACCACGGGCGTTGTCACCTCCTGTAGAGAAGCCATGTCACTTGTTCACTGCGCCGATTTTTTAGGGAGGTCAACAAGCAGATCAATACACGTAAAAAAAATTCAAATGCATAATAATATGCATGTAAATATACATATACTTCAACTTTATTCTTAATTTAAATTTTTTAAAGATAAAAATAGATAATACCTAAATTAGAACCAATAAATTAGAATGCAAAGATGATATACAGAGGAGGTGTTGTTGGTGGCCAAATTAGATGGTCAAAATAGATGGTAGTAAAGTAAAGTTCAATTTTACATAGAGTCAGGGATATTCGCTTTTGTGTTACACCGTTTTTTAACCAATGAAAAGTAAATTGACAGATTTGCAAGTAATTTAGTAGATAAGTAGACAGCTGTGGTGGAAGGTGCTAAATAAATTAAAGTGATGTGACAAATTAGGTTTAAAAATGGGAACAAAAAAGACTAGTGTACAACAGTGAACAAAACGAGCTTTCGGATTACATGCGACTTTATTATGAAAAAAGTTACAAAAGCACGCACGCGATACACATACTGTACAGATTGTTTTCAAACATGTGAAAGGACAATAAATAATAACTTTGAGGACTTTGTAATAAAAATGACTAGT
Source organism: Paronellides praefectus (assembly GCA_027744595.1). Lineage (NCBI taxonomy): Eukaryota > Metazoa > Arthropoda > Collembola > Entomobryomorpha > Paronellidae > Paronellides > Paronellides praefectus. The sequence continues at coordinate 18,566 of JAITYZ010003500.1, read as the reverse complement.
GATCCGCTATCTTTATTTCAATTTGGAGTGAATGAGAAATCAAAGAAAAAATTATATCTAAATAAAGATAATAATTTTTAAGAAGTAATTTATGTCATATGGGCATCCTTCAATAAAATTCTGTCTTAAAACAAGTTGCAGTAACATCGTCAGATCGTTTCATTTGCTCATCATCTACCTTGCTTGGAACAAACTGGCGTAAATTGATAAAATTCGGTTGGATTGAAAGATGAAAACCGTAAGCTGTTAGGTAGTTTGAATAATGTCCTCCATTGCGCACTTGAACTTCATATTTTTTATCGGATATAAAATAGATAGAGGAATTTCATATAAATTTGTCATAATCTTGTGAATTAGGTCCCGCATAACACCATAAAATTTACTTTTAACACGGTTGACTCACTGAAATGTAGATTAGCATATTATATTTGTATCATTATTTATTATTATTATTACATTATAAATTATAAATTACGAAATGGCATTGCTTTTTACATTTTTTAATCGCACTTTGCACTTTAATAAAAATTTATTGTTTTAGCATGTTATTTACAAATGCCTGCCATCATGTTTTTTCTTAATAATTGGCTTGATTTGACTGTGACCCAATATAAATTTCAAATTTTATTTCGTTCATTTGACATTCGACCAAACGACCATCTCGTGTCTATTTGCTATTATTGTGTAATAATAATAATAATTGATCTACCGATTCATTCACATCTTCATATTTATTGCTGCAATCAAATTTGGATTTTTCCCAATAATTTCTGCAATTCATCTTTGATTGATAATTTGTTGCTCTACCGTTTTCACGATATTTATGCATGGCGGTAGGTACATTGACAAATTCCAATATAGACTTGATAGATTTACTGACCGAGCGAATGAATGAACGGAAGATCCAATCGTACGCTTTTTTCAATTAAAATTATTTACTAAATATTCTTGCCTATCAATGCAATAATGATAATCCTCTTTAGTTTTCACATGTGTGTCTGTGTACGTCTTTATGTATGTATGTTTATAATTAAGAATTTCATATGCATAAATTAGTTTGAATCATATTGAACTATGCCAGCATAATTGCAACAATGATATGATGACGACGAATGGTTATTTATGCTTCTGGCCAGTTGACTTTTAATGACACAAAACTTGTTAAACAAAAAGACAAAACATACTTTTCGACAGGTGTAATTACAATTATTCTCAATAGCAATAGTCGACTAGTCAACTAAATTTACGGTATTGAATTTTCAATCTGCCATCCAACAAGTTTGCAATCTGTAAAATATTCCAATTTTTTTCTGACATTCAAATTCGAATAGCAACACCAGACATTATAGCAGCCCATTTGTTTGCAATTATACACATTATTTATTGTCTTGTACAAGTTACATAAATATAACGCAAGTTGAATAGGATTATTAGGGATCGTCATTCATTTAAAAAAAATGAATTGCAAATCGCAAATCCAGTCAAAAAGTTATATCATTTGCGCATCGTTCTTTTTTCTACGCATGAAATAAAGTACATAAAGTGAAGTAGTACTACTCACGCACACGCAATGCAAAAACTACAAATTGAAATTCCACAAGAAAAAAATATATAACGCAATTCAGTATAACGTAACATGCAAAAATGAATTAGTTTATTTTTTTGCACAAGTTGACTCAGATAAAAGAACAACCGTAATGAAATTACTAAGAATTCAAAAAAAATACATCTTGCAAACCCACAAATCAGTCACACAGTTGCAGGAACTCACACTTTTTGTCATTTCAAATTAGGTATTTGTTGTTGTTGGGTAGGTACGCATTATGGAATTTTACAAGAGGGGTAGTAGACAAGGTAAAAGGTATATATATAAAGCTGTAAAAACAATATAATCTCTCTGGTGGCATTCCTCGTTAATTACGAGTAATGGGTTTCGTGCGATCTTGTCTTTTGATAACGCACCAGCGTGGAAATGTGATGATTTTAAAGGTAGTTATTATTTTAAGGTTTAGTGTAACTTTTAATGCATACAAAACAGTTATTTAAATCTACCTACATACCTACCCCTACCTATCTATGCATTTAACTTTGCCATTGTTGCTGTCATTCATTCATTAATTTTTTTGGTAGAAAGAATAAAAATGGAGACGTGGAACATTTATTTTCAAAAATAAAAAATGTTCAGGGATTTAATTATTGTTATTATTATGAAATGTATGTAGAGCACGGAGACAAGGAGAAGGCGGTACAATCATCACCGCGTATTAATTGAGCTTAATTGCTGTCAAGGCTGAAAAAAACATGTTTAAGTTTTGTAACCAAAATGGAGATCATGATATGAAATCCGAACTACCTGCTGGGCCGGATATTATTATATTTTAAAGGCAAAAAAGGCATGCATCATGCATATTATCATGGCAGGCAACAGAAACAAAAAAAAATTCTTAAAATGAAACTGATTAGTCATCTCATCAGGAGTGGTCATGATGAGTGTATATATTCTCAGTAGTATCATGTCACCTCCAAAATAATGCAAATAAGCAAACAAAACTAGCAATTTAGTAATAACAAAAAACCTCCATCGTGACTTTTTTGATGAGCCTCAGCAGTTGGTATATGGACTCCACATTGTGGAGTCTGTATTTTTTACGCCAAATTCCGATCAATGTCATTTAACTGTTAAGCTCTGATTGCTTCACTCAATCAAATGGAATGCAGCCTGTTACGTAATACGTATGCATGCAAATTACAAAGGTATGCAAATATCATTTTGAAATGTGATCTTGTTGGGTGGAATAAAAATAGATGATGGTGGTGTTAAAACAATGGTTCATTACATTACAATGCTGGCTGATTGTGACTTTTGTTTGTTGCAAATAAAACAAAAGAATGAAGGAAGACGTGGATTTTTATTTGGTGCACGTGACAAAGGTTTAAGGTCATGCTATAAATAATAAATTGGACGGACATGTGATATATCGTTTGATAAAAAGTGCGATACGGGTTGTGCACAATACTACGTAATATTATTTTTAATCTTGGAGATAAATCGCATCTTACTTAAAGTTTTATACTAGTCATAAATTTAAATGAACAATGACTTATTGCGACTCAAGTAGATGATCAAAATAAATTATTATGACGCACACACCGCTTCCGTAAAGTTTACTCATTTGATTGCGGACTCTGATGAATACATTTAAAAAACACTGTTTTTTATCTATGATTCATGCAGATGACTACGCCCAAGCAAGTCACGATGACTTTGATGCTCTTCCTTGCCATCCTCACCCCAAAGCTGGTGGTGAGTCAGTATCAGCCAAATTTTTTCAACTATCAGCCCCAACAACATCAGCCTCAATACCAACATCAACCTCCCCAGTACCAGCCATTTAGTAACCCTCCACCTTATTACACCCCCAGTTATGAAAGCCATTCTCCAGGTGGTAGTCCCACCGGTGGCCCTGAACTTCTCGGAAATTTCTTTAATGATGGGTTTTCACCAGCACCCACTGCCCCAGCGTCCAGTCCATTGGTCCCTTATCCTACACAGGTGTCTACTTTGGACGGAGCTCGCCATCATTTGTCACCTCAGCAATATCAACCAGTAGGGAATAGCATTGTGCAACCCACTCTGCCCTCAACTCCAAACACAAATAACCCTTTCCGCCCAAGCCCTCTAATTAACCATCATACTCACATTGTCAATGGCCTCCCACGCCAGCAGTTTTTTGGAAATAACTATGCCTTCTTGAGAGACATTCATGGACTCCAGGGTTTTCCAACATCAAATCCATACCTTGGTCAAAATCAAAATACATTGCAACCTGTGGCGCCAACGGTTAAGGCTCCTTCACCTACCCCAGTTGCACTTGCTTCCACATCTGCCACTCCTAACAAATCTGCTGTTTCAGGTTTACAACCAATTTATAAAAATTATTAAAGTTAATTAATTTAATTTCCTATAACCATATGCATGTATGTGAATCCCTGGTACAGCTTCCCCATCCAAGATAAGCGAATCAAAGCCAAACCCCACAGTGAGGACCCTTGCTTTAGACCTGCCATCCAGACCATCTCCACCAACAACTCAATCTACTTTCCTCTCACGTTTCCCCTTCCAGGGACCATCTACATTTTCTCCAGGTTTGTAAAAAAATATATATGTTTGTTGCTATTTGATTTTCATTCTACATCAAAACACACCTTACTTTTTCAGCAAAAAATTAAATAATTTTTTGAACAGTTTAATTAATGACGTGATGACTTAAATAAATGCACATGTTTTGACTTTTGTTTTGACAAATTATTGAATCTTTATCCGTTGTACTAATAATGCAATGCGTGTATAAATATCAGCCACAAGCCAACGACAAAGCTATAATCCTGTCACAACACCTGCGCCACGAATCTTCCCTACAGCTCAACCCAGTCGATCATCCCCTCATTTTGGCGTGTCCCCGTCATACCAATTTTCTCAAAATTTCGCAGAACCATCAGACTCAATTGACAGCAATGAGCTTGCAAGGCAACCACTCTTTCAGGAGGAGGACGAAGAAGATGACGAATTTACGGTGACCTACAATGGAAAGCCCATCTTCAATAATCAAGCAAGACAAGTCACATCACAACAGCCACAACAGAGACCCCAAATAGTTAGCACAGCTCCTATAACTGCCTCTCCGGTACCTGCTTTGAAGGCACAACAACAAACTTCATCATTTAACAACGCAAAGGATGAACCCATTAGAATTCACAATACTCAGCCCATTCGTATCGTTTTCAACTATGAGCAAGCTGCTCAGGCACTTGAAGAGGATCCAGGTGTGCGAGTAGTGATTGCTCACACGGAAAAGAACAACCTGACACAAGATGAATTTTCAACAACTGTAAGGCCGTATGTCACTTCTCCTTCGCCATATTCAGAAACGGCAACGGTGAGATCAGGAACTTCACCTGCAGTTTTTCAGCCACCAACTACTGCGAGGCCAACACAAAATTATGGAACTTATCGACCCGCTGTGCCTACAACATACAGACCTTCTGTGTCTCAAACATACAGACCAGTGGTTTCCTCCACTCCCAGACCACAACCAAGAGTTGTATCCCCCACTCCTAGGTTCCAATACCAACCAGTCAACGTACCTTACAACATTCAAACGGCAAATGATGAAGGTACCGCTGCATTGGAAAATCTAGCCCTCGAGCTGGAAGGTAGATTTGATAGCACAGGTCGTCCCATACAGCAGGTGTCTCAACAGCCTTACTACGAAACAGTAGCTACTTTGGCCACTGAGCCTACCCCAACTGAAGATCCCCTAAAAACATACAAAAGGGGTGGCAAGAAATACGTAGTGATCCCCAACAGCGGCAGCAAGGTATACAAAGCGGAAGAGCCTCGTGTGGTGGTCAACGATCTGGCTAATATTTATGTCCAGACTGTACAGCCAGGTGGTCACTACTCTGCCACCCCTCCAAGCACATTCCCCAGACAAACTTTCCAACAGCCGCCTCAACAATATCAACCAGTGCAAGAAGTGGGTCAAGCTGTTGATGACGATGATTTGAGCGAAGAAATTGCTCATCTTAACCAACAACTTCAACAAGATATTATTATTCAAACAACAGCCAGACCAAAGACTACCACCACGACAACTCCTCGTCCTCCACAAACATTTTCCTCTCCACAGCCTCGTCGCAGACCTTCACCCACTCCAAGGCTGTTGAGAATTACAACATACAGACCCCCATTTACTTTTCCATCATCAACGTTTAGAAGCACCACCACCACTACTACTACAACATCACCACCTCCCCCACCACCACGATTAGCTCCAGAGGAGGAAGATAACGAATATACCCTTCCGGAAGTAAACAATCAGCTTACATCTGGCCCACCACCCTCACTCACAGGAAGAAAACAACCTAAAAGATACTATTACAACAATAGGCCAGGTGATGGCTTACCTGGAGCTTATCAACGGTATGAATATAATGGGGCTGATGGCCCATCACCACCACCCTCAGCACCTCAAGAACAACAAGCTGCTGTTCAACAGCAAACTCCAAAAAGAAGAAGAGTACGACCTCGAGGTAGACTCGTAGCTGGAGGCCCACCAAGAGCCGTTCAAGGTTAATAAAAACAAACTTGTCTTCTTCGCTTTTTTGTGTTCCCATTTTAGTTTTTACACTGTACCACAAACAGTACAAGAACATTTTAACCCAAGTTTAGTGTAATTGCCATGTTATTTATATTTTAGCCATCTAATCCGGTTGACAGTAAATTATTGCTACTTTGCTACTTTTATATTTTATTATGCAGATTTGCCATCAACGGTCTCTCAAAAAAACACAGCCGATTTAGAACTCCGCTCTTGCTGCAGAAAAATGAAAAAAATGCGCTACTACATTCATACATCTCAGTACACGCGGCGACTAACCCCTCAGCTCTCTGAAATTATAAATGGATAAAATAACGTTATTTAATATTTATTTTTTGTGGTTACCTGACTTGTTGTGTATTCTGGGAAAAGTTGTTGCTGAGAATTGACTGACTCTACTAAACATTTTACTATATATTTTGTTATTTATTTCAGAGATTAACGTACAAATTATTAGTTTTGTTAAAAACGGTTTTGAGTATTTATTTAAATTATTTTGGTATTTTGTATTTATTGTAGCATGCATTCAATTATGGGGTAAATAAGTACTATAATTTTGTTTTTCCACACATTTTTTTTAGTAAACGGTGGTCCACCAGGCCCTGTTGTAGGTCCTGAAGGATTCCCTCCACCACTTCACTTTGGTGCAGGCCTCCCATTCGGCGCTGGTCCTGGAGGCCCTCTTGGACCACCAGGAGGTCCCCTTGGACAATTGCCAGGTCCAGGCCAAGTTTTCCGTGTAGGACCCCGTGGAAGGCTTTTACGTAGAAAATCCCGTCCACGCGCTCAGCTCCAAGGTCAGCAGCCATCTTTGGCACCATCAGCAGCGCCATCTACTACTTCATCCCTCTCGCCATCCCCATTTTCACCCCCCGTACTCCCTCCACAATTTTCCCCAGTGCAACAAGACATTGGTCCATCTCAATTCCCGCCAGTGATTCGGGGTATCGGTCCATCCCAATTCCCTCCAGGCCCACGGGACATTAGCCCGTCTCAATTCCCTCCTTTCAGTCCAACCCCATTTATTCCACAAGAATTGGTCACCACATACCGTCCAGGACCCCCTCCAAATGCCGTGATTAATCAACGCCTTGTGGAAGAAGAGGATGAACGTAAAAGGGACAGGCCAAATGCTTTCCGATCCCGCTTTAGGACTGCTCCAAGCAAGCCAACAACAACAAGCGCATCTGTTGAAAATGATGAAGAGGAGGGAGCGTCAAACCAGTCCAGCGAAGAGGAGGCTCCAGTGCCACAGAGGAGAAGGCCACAGTTCTCAACGACAACCACGACAGAAAAGCCTGAAGAAAGAGCACCGGTCGCTTCCGACAGAGCAAACATTCTCCAGCGACAAATCCGATTCAACAGAAATCGCAAGAACCAGAACCAAAGAAATAACAAAGATTCGTAGTCGCATTAAAAATTAATAATATACCTACATTATTAGTTATACTGTTTTAAAACAATGCACTGAGTTATTATTTTGTAACTTTTTCATTTCTTTTGTGTCTTCCTTCCAAACACATGTACTCATGTAATAATATGCCATTGTTTTCTGTAAAATGTATTTAATTTTGTATCAGTATTTTCTTTAAACCCTTTTTTTTACTTTTTTATACACACACATTTATTTTCTTCTTCTCTGTTGTTTACTTTACTTTGTATTATATTAATATATGGGTAAGTAATTAAGATTATGACTATTATATTATGAGCATCTTTGAAAGCGCCAGCTATTGTAAACTATATGACAAAAATAGACGCTTGTTAAGATTAGTTTTAATGTTAAACATTAAATATAACTTTATATATGTACATCTTACAAACTATATTAAGTATATTTTAAGATTAAAGTTATTATAGTTATCTTGCTTATCGTGTCGTGGTTTAGTTAGAACTACGTTATATTATATCTACAATACATTACGTTGGTAAGAAAATACTTCGTGGTCTAATTTAATTGGTTTCAAAGGAATAATGGGAATTCGGATATCTTCACTGTTTGGGAAGAGTTTATAAAACCCCAACTGTAAAATTGATTATTTTGTAAAAAAAAAAGTGTTTATAAAATAAATACAAATTACAGTTTTGTTGATTTCCAACGATGTAACTGTGTATAATATATGATAAGTTTTTTTTTATTATAACCACTCCAAAGTTTGGCGTCTAAACTCGTAAGTCAATAACCGATGAACGTGGTTTTGTTTATGGAAGGGTTCCTATGGATGAAACGTTTACTCATACTTATTAATGTTTTTATTAAATAACATTGACGTGCGAGATGCATTTATCTCACTTTTCGTTCACATGAGATTTTTTCATAATGCATACCCCGGACCCGAAAAATAGTGACCGAACAGAGCCCATTCAAAATGATGGTGGTGACGGTGGTGTTGCAATAACTAGTACAGAAAAACTACCAATAACAGATTCAGTTGCTTCCGTCGAAGCAGCGTCGTTGAAAGGAGCAGATTCCGCACAAGATAACGGCGACAATGATGATGTTGACAAGGACATTGAAGCTGTGTCTTCATACGGGGCTGGAAGGCAACGTGGATGGAGGCGTTATCTTGGTGTTATTTACACCATAATCGCAATCAATTTATCGGCACTTGCTGCCAACATTCTTAAACTGCTGTCTCATGTAAATCCAATCACAGTGAGCATGTATTCCTTCATAGTGGGAATTCCAATAGTGCTTCCCTTCATTTTGTACAGATATAAGATCAGTAAAAGGCCAATACTGGAAAATGTTACTCCTCTTTGTGAACACAAGACCGTTATTTTCCTATTGTGGGTCCGTGATTGGTACCCAACTTTTTTTATTGGCAAAAAAATATGTTATCATTTCATTACACGTTTCCACTTACTTCCTTGAGTGTAGTTTTATTTTTAAAAATATATTTGTCCTCTTCAGTTGCGATCAAGTTCTACAATTCTCGTCATGTTCACCGTCATTTGGTCCATTCAGTTTATAACTGTCGCTGATTCCCGCACAATTTTTGCTGCTTCTGTTATCGTCGTCAACATACTTGGATCGTTATTTTTTCATGAAGCGTTTGGCTACGTGACGGCTATTGTGACTTTTATAGCACTTTGTGGAATTGTCGTGATGGCCAAGCCACCTATTCTTACTGGAGGGGAGTTCAATATTAACACTCTTGTTAGTTGAATTACCAAATAATTTTTTTACAAAAAATTTGAACATTGGAAACTATTTGCATTTCTTAATTTCTGTCTAATATTCCATGTAACTCATCTTAGATCGGAGTGTCAATTGCACTGGGATGTATGCTTTGCGCAAGCTTAAATATGCTTATTATTCGTTTTCTTAAAGTTTATCATGGATTTCTAAACTTATTCCTTTACACATATGCCTCATTCTGTACTCTACTTTTTGCTATTGGATTCGACAAATTGGTTATTCCAAAGGCAACAACGTTGGATATCCTGGAAGTTGTTGCACACGGTGCATTAGCAGCACTCACCAACACATTCCTGGTACTAGCACTTCAGGTGGAAGAAGCTGGAACGGTATTATTATTATTATTATTTATTATTATTTTCTTTATTCACATTCATGTTTCAAATTCATAAGCTCAACCTCTTGCAATCAAGGTATGTCTCGTGAGGACCTGTGAAATCATTTTTACTTTCATTTGGCAAACAGTTTTGTTGAACGTTAAACCGGACTGGCTAAGGTATACATAAAAAACATTCAGTTTTTTTTGTAGAAAATCCGCTAATCGTTTTTATTAACCAATATTAATAGTTAATTTATTTGACAGCATTCTAGGGGCTGCTCTGGTACTAACAGGTGTCGTTGTGGTGGGTCTGCGAAAATGGCTGGAGAGTAAAGATGAAGATAATCCACTGAGAAAGAGACTAAGATGGCTGCTTTTATAAAAAAATATAGTTGATGTATTTAAAACAACAATTATTATGATTTCGAATAAAAGATGAGTAAGTTCAATGCCAATAATTTCATATAAACTGTTGAATTATTAAATCCACTTAAGTAGATTGGAAACTCATCAATTAGACAATCTGAAGTAATGTATGAAAAACGGTTTCGCCAACAAGATAATGAAAAATATTTAAAATACTTCAGTGTTTTGCCGAAAAATGTATGTAAAAATGTATGAAAAAATGTAGTTTAACACTTAAGTTTCTTTCTTCAACCACATAAGACGAATCTTTGTGCTTGGAGGTGCTTGGTTTTTTATGGTATAAATGCATTTACTGACTGACTACGTAAAACATTTTATTGGTGGGGTATTGAATGCAGAAAAAAATAAATGTATGGTTTTCATCAAAAAAAATAATCACTGGATTTATTATCAAAATACTCCAATCTTAAAATTAATACTGATGGGTACATAAACATACAAAATGGTAAACTCTCGTCGTAACAGCATTTTAATGATCATTTTCTATTCAACCTACACTGTTCTATCATTGGCTCGTGACGTAAACTTTATACCTCTTTTCCATTCTCTTCTATCAGATCAGTTTTGCTAGTGCTTTTCTGCTCATTCCCACTTTGACACTTTGCTGACTTTTTAGACATGGCAGGCGATAAGAATAAATTAAGTAAATTCATTGCCGGGGCTTCAATCAGCATTACACACAAAAACCCTACTAAAATTGACATGGTCAAATGTGAGAAAAACAAATTTATTGCCTCATACGTACTAAAATAGGTGGGGGTTCTATGTTGCAAATGAAATAGGAATTGAACATGCAATGAAACAAGATAAATGGAAAATGTAAGTCGTCCCAACGGAATAAATGGCTTCCAGCTAAGAAACTGGTTTATCCATCCTCCGTACCCGGATCCACAGGCAAAGATGAGCCACGACACTGCAAGCGCCCACGCTGTTCTATGACCAGTTACATAGATAGCGGATTCCCCCTTTTCGAAATTGTATTGTGGATCAAGGAATCTTTGAGGGGATAAGAGAACTGCAAAAGTAACGGCAATTGTCATCAGCCATGCAGCGATAATGATTGGGGTTTTTAACAAAGTTGCTTTAGATTGTTTGTTTGAGCGGAATAAGAGGCCAGCGCACATTCCAATGATGTATGGAGTGGCTCTCATATAAGTTGGAGTGTATGCCAATTGGGAGTACCTGTTTTCAATGCTGCAAAAATTCAATCATCATTAATCATTATCTATATGCAGTAAGTGTTGTATGTTAAAATAAATAAATAATTGATGTGACGTAGGATAAATACAAAAGTTCGGAAAAGCCTTTTTGAACTTATTTTATCCGCTTACTTTCCAAAGGGAACTGATAAGGGCATGTAATCCTTCACGTATGTCAGTATTCCAGGTAATGCAATTGACGCAATGGTGACCAAGATCAAAGGTGCACTTCCTAATAGCTTCCACTTCCAAATGGGGTACAAGAGCAATGGGCTCAAGAAGAATAACTGCATATCAACACCCAGATACCATGCAATGCCGTGACACTATAGATTGATTGATTCAACAACAATTTTTTGTTATCTCCGTGTTAGTTTGAACCGCAGTGTGGTACGTAATAATAAAAAAAATACAAAAATTGAACAAAACACTTACAGGTGCATCGCTAAGATCTCGTATAGTATCGTAAATTGGAAGGTTGTTTATGTAAAGTAGATTTTTCCACCAATTTTTCTCACAAAAACCGGCCCATGTTTTGGCAACGTGCCAGTAAGGTCCGCTGCCCAGCAGAGGGAAAATGAATGTGCCCATCAATATGATGACACCATACAATGGGGTAATTCGAAGATAGCGATTAATGTAAATCATTGGGATATTTAACTTTCCCTGGGTTTTATGAAGTGCGGAAAAAAGGGACAAGGAAACGAGGAAGCCACCAATTACGAGAAAAATGTCTACTATAATAGCGCCGTTAAGCACGACCGGGCTCAAAGAATCCCTGGTTAGCATCTGGATAAAATAAAAGTGGATAAATTGTTATTTTTAACCATGAAATTGTATAATTGCATCTTGTATTTAAATGCATGCGTGATTTGTTATTATTTGAGCTCCTACCGAGTAAGCATCAACAAAGTTATAAACCGGCTGCATTTGTGTTGCACACATGTAAGTGTGACACAGCACAACCCATGATGCACCAATAAAACGTAACCCATACAGACATCCAATATCGTCCTTTTTGTTGCATTTTGTGTTTAGTATTTTTCTCAGATTCGTTGGCAATGAAAAACAACGTAGAATTCTATACCACTTTAATTTATAAAAGGAACTGTTCAAGTATTCGTGTTGAATGGCGAGTTCGGTGAAAGTTGCGGCTAGCAAGAGAATGGCAAGGATCCCAAGAACCGATCTGTCAAATTACAAATTTGTAGGAGAGAAAATTGTTTAGCAATTATTATGGCTTGGCTGAATAAAATTTATGTATACGGCATCATTATGATATGTCTTTTTTACAAGGTGACTATTGCTCCTGTGCTTATCTTAAATCCATCATCAACGGTGCAAAAGGATACGACTGGAGTCAAGTTAAATTTCGTCAAAATGGAGCTGACAATTTGAAATATTTCCTGATCTGAGCATGTTGATGGAAGGCAAGAACCGTGTGATGGTACCACTGGCAATTCTCCTTGGATCGTGATTTTTAAAATATTCTGCATGCAAAAAATTCCATATTTACCTCAGATTTACAAATGTTATTAATTTACACCTTGGTAAATTATGAACGTTTACATACCATTAAATTTTCCAAGGACCGTTCTCCAGACTTTACCAGCGGTTTACTATCAGGATATGATATCCCGGCAAAATTTGGGATTACATAAAGTAGGCAATATTTCCCTTGGAATTGGACCGTAGTCGATTCCTTTAATGAAACTGGAGCTTGTATATTCAGACACTCATCAAAGTCCCCTAATGAATTGATGTGACCACTGAGTACGCCTTCAGGTATTTTCCCCCATGCGTCCAGCACTAATTAGTAAAAATAAATAATTATAATTACTACTTAATTCAACTACAAATTAAATTAAGCTCCTATTCAAATCACATATGCCCAGTAAAAAACATCATAAACTTACTTTGTAATGCCCATGTATCAATATTTGTATCATTGCCGCCCTTATTGCCTTCGAGAAAAGATAGGATTTGTTTTCCAAATCGGCTCAAATCCCGCGAACAACTTTCAGTTAAATTGGCAACGCCCAATATAGAATTAACGCCACTTTTCAAAAATCCTCCACTTTTATACAAGTTCCTGAAAAACTGTGAAGAACTTGCACCCTCACTATTACCCCATTTTAATGCTGACAACTTTGTAGCCGTGTCGGCCTCTACGCTTTTGCATGTCAAAATCTTGACACAGAAAATGAGAGCAAGAAAAGTTGCTCGGTATTGGACCAGTTCTCGCATTTTTTTAATGCGGAGAAAAAAAGGACTAGGAGCTCCTCTGCAAATTAAGTAAGTCAAGTTCTCTGGATAGAATCCGAATGATTACTAGGTCAGCGAGACAAACAGGTTAATGCTTTTATAGCCCCGTCTCGTCCATGGTCGGTTGTTGGTTCTCGTAAGAAATTATACCCACTTACTTTTGACGAGACCTGCTGGACGATGACCCACTAATCTCTTAAATTGACTCTTGCTTTTACCAGCCATTCCAGACCGTGAGCGTTCCATGGAAAAAAAAGATGTGCATGTTGAGAAAAAAACCTATTTTTTTGTAGTGTCGGTTAATTAACTTTTTTATTGATATTTTCAGAATTCAAGTTCACGAGTGGAATGAACTCGCTTTAAAAACATGCATGCATCATTATCATCGTACCAGGAATAAAATTTATGAATCAGTGTGTTAACTACATAAATTATAATATGTAGGTATATTCTTGTAACAATCATGATTGATGAATTATCATGAAAATATAATAAGTATTATGGTAATGAAGCATCACTCACTTTACAACATACACGTCACGACATTTTATGACGAAGCTGGTCGATTTAAAAAAAAGTGATGCTGCTTTTGTTCAAATTTTTCAATGTCATCTACACAACCCATTCAATATTGTCCAGTCATACATTATTGTCCAGCAAAACAAGAAAGACACATTGTGGCAGATAACGAAAAAATACTTCAAATGGAAATTAGGTAAAGTTTGTAATACTCTGCTTTATAGTCATGTTATTTAAATGTATGAGATGCTCTGCTCAAAAAACCGAGTGACCTTGATAGGCCCACTTACGTAATGTAAAGAGTCAATGTCTCACTGTTTTGGTCTTTGGTAAAACATGTATCATATTTTTTTTGCATGTATGATAATTATAATGGATTAGAGTGCAGTTCTCACATTAAAAGTATGCCATGCTATAATTTTATAATTTAATATCTAGACATTACGTGCTATAGTATAGTGCAAGCATAGCAAAATATTATCATTCATTCATATGCTGAGTAGTTTTTGGGTTAACGAACCGCGGGTAATAAGGTTTTATACACCTACCTACAACATTTAGTTCAATGCTCAAGGTAATATCTAGCTCAGCATAATGTTTTATGTAAAAAACCGAAACTCGTAATTAGAAAAAACATAAAGTTAATGACCGATGAGGACTAACCAAGTTTAATGCATGAAATATTGTTCATTGAAGAAGTTGAAGTGAAGGTCGCTCGATCCTACTATAGATCACGACGAACACACACTCACCATCATCAAGGAAGTTGGGATTTGTTGATTCAGCAAGTTTGCCTAATACGTCACCTGACTCTAATCATAAAATTTTAAATTGGCCATCTGCAAAATTTCATGTACTTAAAAAATATGCTGACATGTAGTTTTCTTGTAAAATATGATGCAGGAACTCAACCAATATTACTCCCTTGAACTGATACATGCATACATATTATTACTTATTTTATTTATTTCATACAAGTATACTGACGATAACTGTTCAAATGAGGGAGCCGCTCATGAACTTGTATCAATTACAAATTATGTGACTGTGAGATGGCCCTACATTAATTTGTATTTTAAAAAGTAAAATAGCTGATGCTGCATTATACGTTACGTGTCTACTAATTAATTATACAACATCCTTAATTCAGGCCATTATGTGCAAACTGGAGTATATACCTATTTTTATCTCTCCTAGCTCGCCACCCGAATTCACATGACATGTCAGGCAAACATTCATCCCATGCCATACTTTTTTTCTTTGAGAGTGACAGAATTTTTGATTATTACGGTGATCTCTGTACTTCGAAGCCATTATACCTACAGTCACAATGAATATGGAAAATTTGCAAAAATAAGTTGAGAGGTTTTCAAATCAGTTAAATTTTCAAGCGCTTTTTATTACTTCGCATTTAAAACTTTTTTATTAGGTATATCAAATATACTGCATCAAAAAATACAATAAACTTTTAAAAAGTTTTATTAAAAATAAAAAATATAATGGTTATCTGTTCAGGCGTTACTTAAGTAAATATTACAAATATATAGGCATGTACACTATATAGTATATACATACATAAATTATACTGCACAGGATGTAAAGAAACTAATAAATACATACGTAGTACAAGTAGGTATAGGTACTTATATTTTATGGATATGATGAAATTGTTCACACTACGCAACCTTTTGTGACGTACCTAATCAACTACATTAGGTTTACTATAAATAGGCATTCTGCATCACAAAATATAAAATCATAAATGGCAAGACATTATCTGAATACCTAGTCGACGATAAATTGATCTCTTGGCCTCAACAAACTTAGTTTATAGTCCAAAAATCTGTAGAAAACGGAGTAAACAACATGACTAAAAAAAGGACTTGATCATCATCATCATCATCATCATAACCTACGCATTGGAACACGAAATAAACTCCTTTTTAAAAAACTGGTTGAATACTGATAAGACAAACGTATAAATGTATGTACATGTAAATTAATAAACGGTGGTATAAATGAAAAAAAATACTCTTAACCCGCTAACTTAATTATTATTAAATTAGTTTGGTGTGTCAGGGATGAGCCGATCTGAACTAATTGTTATGTAGGCAGGTCTGTATACAGTGGAAATGCCACTACTGCTTGTTGAAGCTGTGCTCACCTCTGAAGGGTCTGGTGAAACGGAACACCTTTTCTCGTAGACACTACTTCTGCTCTTATCTTTGTCACTACTTCTATCACTATTATTATTGGTATCGTTGTTCTTGCTTGCCTTCCTACCTGTTGGCATCATCAACTTGAGCAACTGCATGAAAGGCGCCTCAATGAGCAATGTAGAAACTACAGCTACTAAACATGACATGACTAAATGGCCAAAGTACAAATTGACCATGTGATAATTAGTGACGTATATTGGTTGTCTATACTGCAAATGAAATATGAACTGAAGATAAAAGGAGACGAGGTAAATGGCAAATGTAAGTCGACCCAAAGGGATGAAAGGTCTCCAGCTGAGGATTTGATTGATCCAGCCGCCATAGCCAGTACCACAAGCAAATATTAGCCAGGATATGGCCAAGGCCCAGCCAGCTCTGTGGCCGCTGACATAAAGTGCTGATTCCAGTTTCTGGAAGTTGTACTCGGGATTAAGAAACTTTTGGGGGGAGAGGAGAACAGCAAAGCCAGTTGCAAATGCGATCATCCATGCTCCAATAACAATGGACTTTGGCAGCTTGAAAGTTTTGTTGCGGGTGGCGTGGAATAGAAAACCAGTGATCATTCCCACAAGATAAGGAGTGGCTCGCATGTAAGTTGGGGTGTAAGCCTCTTGGGAATATCTGCTTTCACGACTATTGAAAATTAAAAAAAAATTAGCGTTAACATCATATTTTTTAAAGCATTTCATACAAATCCGTAAAATCATTTTATTCAGGGCACCTGATGAAACTTACCTCTTAAATGGGATTGATGTAGGTGCATAACCATTAACGTAAGTTAGTACTCCAGGAAGGATGATTGAAGCAATGGTGAGCAAAACCAATGGGATGCTTCCATATCGCTTCCATTTCCAGATGGGGAATACGAGAAATGGGCTCAAAACAAAGAGTTGCATGTCGACACCCAAATACCACGCTATTCCATGACACTTTAAACAAAACCAATGGAAAATTATTAATCCGCACATAAAAACAAAATACATAAACACTTGAGTTTGAGTCACAATCAATAAAAATTAAATCATCAGCTTACCGGTGAATCAGTAGGATCCGCATACGTATTATAAATTCGCAAGTTATTAATGTAGAGCATATTCTTCCACCAATTCTTTTCGCAAAATCCGGCCCAGGTTTTTGCCACATGCCAGTATGGTCCACTTCCCAATAAAGGGAAAATAAATGTTCCAATGCAAATGATGATCATGTAGAGGGGCGTGATTCGGAGATAGCGGTTAATATACAACAATGGGATGTTCAATTTCCCCTTGGATTTCTCCAGCATTCCCAAAAGTGTGAGGGACACGAGGAATCCACCCATGACAAAAAATACGTCCACAACAATAGCCGCATTTACGATCACGACCATTGACATGCTGCTAGTAATCAACTGCGTAAACCATTAAAAAAACATAAAATTAATTAGATGCGGCTAATAATTTTTTTTTACTTTTTCCTTAAAGGAAAAAAAAAGAAACTGATACACGAGATGAATAAAGAAAGGGATATTTTTTTTAAAAAATTCTTACCGAATACGTGTCCACAATGTTCCATAATGACTGCATGACACCTGTTAGGTATGTAATACAGTAGGTAAATAATATAAGTACTATTTTGTAATAGTATGAATGGAATGTGTGTGACGTTTCACTTTTCAATTTTCAAAATTTAATTTTTTTAATAAAATTTAACAATATTTTTTTCAATTTTCACTCACTCATTAAATAAGAATGGCCCAACACTACCCAAGATGCACTCAAAAATCGGATTCCATGAAGGCAGCTGACATCATGGGGGCTGGTCTCAGTATTTAAAAACTTTCGACCGTTGGATATCAAGGAAAATGCGAGAAACACGGAAAAGAGCTTTGTTTTTGCAAATGAGAATGAAATGTATTGATATTGTCTGGCAAGATCCAGCACGGTGCTGAGTAGAACGAGGAGAACAAGGCCAACCAGAAATGAGCTGGAAAAGGAAAAACAAAACAAAAAATACATTGATAAAATGAGAATTTATGAAGGGTTTTTAATGAATTAAAATTAGGTATGGAACTTGTTGTAAATAAGGGTACAAGGTTATTTAAGAGAGAGATAAAGCCATAAGATTAATCACTTAATAAATCTTACATGGTTGCAATCGCTCCTGTGCCAAGTTTTAGTGGTTCATCTACGCTGCAGAATGCTGTCACAGGCACTAGATTTATGTTTGCCAAAACACTTTTGACAATTTGAAGGGTTTCCTCGTCGGAACATGTGCTTG
>JAITYZ010003499.1:0-14467 GCA_027744595.1 Paronellides praefectus | reverse complement strand
CTACTTCGTTGTGCTGCAGAAACAAATAAACACTTTTATATTTAGTGAGATTCGTATTGAGACTGTGAGAACAGTTGCTTACATAACAGAAGTTTAGTTTTCTATTAAAAAAATCGAATATGAATGAAATTCAGCACAAGAAGCGGTCTCCGCCACGAAATTCTAAAGCAAGTGATGTGAAAGTGGAGCCAGAGGGCCAGCAAAATGGCACCGGAAGTCTCGCTGCATCTCCTTCGTCATCGTCATCTGGGGTATTTTCTGGAAACGGTGCTCAATATGTTGGCGGAAACTCCTGTCTCCCCGGCGAGTGTTTGCAAAACCCGGAGATCAGGCTACTCGTGAATGACTTTCAGCAGAATGTTTTTAAACTTCTCACGACAAAAGTAAAGTGGCGTCTCAAGTCAGTGCGTAATCAGGATGGAACTCTCCGTCAACCGGAAGTTTTGAATAGGGAGCCCACACCCGCAGAATTGCAAGAAGTAATGCAATATATCGATGAAATGTGTAAACGGTTTGACTCAAGTCTGACTATAGGGGATGATGAAGCAGAGAATGCCGGTGCTAGAGCTCCTATGCCGGTACCAATGGAGTTGGAGCTTGATGATGGGGGCAGAATGGAATTTAATCCTTTCAAGTTGGTCGCTACCTTAGGACAAAAGCTCAAACTTGCTTCTCATTTGATGGATGTGGTCAAAGATGCAAAGCGTCAGGAGATGCTTGCTGCGTTGGGTGTTGGGGACAAGGCTGATGTAAAAGCTGCAGTTGAGCAGGCAAGTCTAATTACATGCATGTCATGAAATTTTCAATATAATCAAGTGTATTATTTGTCTATATATGTATACCTATGTATCTATATTAATATTTCACGATTCCGGACTTTAAGTTGAAATATTTAACAATACAAAAGAAAATTGTATGCTAAATAAACAATTTTGTTTTATTACCCACAGGTGCAAGAGAACAATGTTGCAGCTCCAGAGGATGACGACGAAGATAAGGACGCGAGCATGCCACCACTTCATTACTTTCCATAAATTTTAAAAGCACCATAATTTTTTTAAATATCATTTATGAATGTTTCATCAAGAAATTCATTTTAAAGAATAAAGTGTAATAAAACACTGCAAATATTATTATAAAACATCAATATTTGCGTATTATTTTCGACACCGTAATTTTTCCTCCTTTGACTTCTTAACCTTTAAAGTTGTGTTTCCATTAAAAGGTTAAAGTCCATCCTTTGATATTGCGCAGCCTCTCAGTAGTACGCCATTTTTGTGCAAGTCGCTACCGAACGGTCATCATCCCATTACTTATATAAAAACACAAAACTATGCTATTTTTGATTACCAGACAAGCAATCTCACTATAGGATAACCTGTGACGACTCTTTATAGTTCTCATCTCATCATACCATGATTAAAAACCTGCTCAAGAAGATGTCTTTGTTGTTCGTACAGCGAAAGCACACAAAGATATTTAAGAGACATTTCACTGCATATTTTTCGCTCTTTTTATGCAAAAATATTTCTTTTTTTTTACTAAACCCTATAATCATTACAGTACTAATTTCACCATACTACTAATTTCAATTTGATGATCCGATGTGAGCATAACGATATAGCTTTGCCCCATTGAAATATTATCCTCATTATCACCAAAAATCAAGATCATCTTTGCCATAGCTCCTAATCACCCAAGAAAACAAGTTGAAGCTAACCTTGTGTGGTTGCAATGCGGTATAATGCATTATATTAATGTGCCAAGTTACATACTTGGATACACTTGAACATTTTTTTATGTGGCTGCCGTATTAGCTCGTAAAAGGATTGACCAATAAGAACTAATCCATAATGTGAAAATAGATCATCATATCGAAAGTTTGAGTAAAAATCCTAATGAATCTTTCAGTCATCTCCATAAAATATGAGCATCTTTCACTTTTCCTTTTTATTATATAATAATAATAATAATAATAATCCATAGAACAACACACATACTTATAACGGCCCCGTGACTATATTAAAACTTATTCAATAATATTCCCAAAACTAATAATGCTGTGCTCTCACTCAAATCTCTGTTCTAATTTGAATCGTGGACCTAATACACTCTTAAACTTATAAAGAACAGCACACCAGTTGTAAAAATGAATAGTACATACGGCATACAATTTGTTTTAAAAAAACGGGGGACAAACATTCATCATCATCATCATCGTACGTTAACATGATGAACATTTGTGCGTCTTTTTCAATCTTTTCATTTCTTATCCAACCAGCTATCCTTTCATCCACGACCAGCTTACCACCACCACCAACAGCATCAGCAGCAGCAACAAGAGCAACAGTAAGCATATTATATCATCACCACCACTCACTCGCGTAGACTTCAGTTCACTCTGCTCAGGCAAGGCTTGAGGATGTAGAGGATCAACCACAATATTATTATTATTTCATCAATACTTTAGTAGAGAAAAAATGCCCAGTTTTTAACATAAGAAGCAGAGAAGAGGAAACCGATTTTTCTGCTTATTAGCATACATCTGGCAAAAAGCAATTTCAGACAGGAAGTTGTTTTCTCGAAAGAAGACGCATAGACATTCATCAATCCATTTTTTGAATCTGTATATATTTACTTCAGTGGATTATTTCTTACTCTATTAATACTATGCGAGTAAACAGTAAAGCCATGTAGTAGAATTTAGTATGGAATTAGGCTGTGTGAAGTACAAAGTGCAGCAAAATAGGCTTGCTTGCTTCTGGGAGCCTGAAAAAAAAAGCTTACTTTACGACTTATTACTACCACCACGCTTGTCTCCAACATAATAGCTAGAGAGAACTGAAGCGTTGTTGTTTTTGGAGAGACAACAGGATTCTAGAAACAACCGAATGTGTCGCCGTCATAAAACGGACTTTTTTTTGTGTGAACTCCTTGCTGGAAAAGTTTTATGTGTGCATGGTTCATTGTGGATTCTGGAAGTAGTGTTTTTACCCGCAATTGATAAACAGCAATAGTGGCTGTGTGTCACACTGCTCCACACAATTTACTCTTTGCCATCATCATGGCAAAGTTTATTCAGGTTAGCTGCGAGTCCAGTTTTTGTGGTTGATTATAAAGAGACGGGTATCAGTGATTTAAAAAAAATATTCTGTGATGGTGTGTGTGGCGTTGCAGATTGCCGTGTTTTTGCTCGTCGCCCAGACATGCTGTTGTGCGGTTGATGCTAGAACAAGGCGAGGTGGTGGAGTAGACGGTGTTGAAGTTGCGGGTAAGTCTTATTTTTTTGTTAAAGTTTTATGCGCTTTGAAGCCAGAAATTTTAATCTGACAATAAGAGAGGTCGAAGAGGAATTACTCGATGAAATTCTTGAGTGATGGGGCGGAAATTCTGAATCATTAAATTGGCTCTCCCAACTTTACATACATAAAGTACATATAGATTTCACCTTTCTGAAAATGAATATTATAATAGCTCCATCTGTAGGAATTAGCCTTTCATTAAACAGCTCCTATACCAACCACTGGCAGGTGCTGATAATTTAATAATAATAATAATAATAATAATAATAATAGAGAAATGGAATTAATTTTTGACTATTTGCCAGATTTATTTAAAAGATAGATATAGTAGGAAAGAGAGGCACAAAGAAGAGATCAAAATTTGTTGTTGTAGTGTTGTGTGAGTGGGCGTCGATCAGTCCTCAGAGTCGGTAAATATATATGTGTGTCCCGTCAACATAATAATATTACCTATACCTATATGCCCTCTTATCAGAATGAAGACGGATGCATAATTTGAATATACAACATTTGGAACATGATGATAAACAAACGTATACAGCAAAATACATTATTTTTGCCTAATATGCAAATTATCTCAAATTTTCAATTAGCCTACGTGTGTATCAATACACCATACCCACTTCAACAGGAAGATGGAAATTTATCAATTATTTAAGTACCTTTCGCCAATAGAGGATTTCAACAAAGGTCTCTCAATTATTCTACACAAATGCGTTGCACAGTGGCACAGACATAAATAAGCTTTATCCGTTGTAATTCATAGCTTCGTTTTATCTCTTGATCGTTTATTAATTTGATACCATGATTCTCTTATTCTTTTTCTTCCTTTTTTCACAAAAGCTCACTTTATTTGAATGCTGTATTTTTGTTGCTGCGCACATGATACCATTTTTTCCCTGATTTTAGAGTGGAGTAAATTGCTTCTTGAATTTCATTTTTTTCTTCTCTTTTTCTTCTCGCAAATGATATGTAATGTAGAATGAGAGGAGAGAGAGAGAGAGACGACGGTGACAGTTAAATGCATGCCTTTTCAATTTTCGTTTCTCATTGTCAGGCACACAGCTTCTAATCCGGTCATAAAGACAGGCAGCAAACCCATTATTCATGTTTTCTTTCTGAAAAATAAATGAAAACACGATTCATGTTCCACACCGACCAAACTCATGTTCATGTTCCATATTTTTATGTGCATGATGGGAGTTTTAGCATATATTCCTGAACATCTCATGATTCATTATTACAAGAGAGTGAGGAGATTCAAGAGTTTTTCCAAGGTCGGAATGGTTTGAGCTCCCCTACTTTTCAAATATATACTCAAATGTCGAGATTGATTAAGGCTTCCCTATATAACAACTGAGGGTCTTCTCTCAAAAATTCTTCATACTTTTTGCTCCTTGCTTCATGTGCTATTTACTGAGGGAAATAATGATATTTGTTTAGGGGAATGGTTCTAAATATGGAAAAATGAAATCTTCTACTTACACAACTGCACTCGCTGTGTTTTTTAACTTAATTTTGCTACTTCCCTTCTCTGTTTCCTTGAACACGTTGAAATTGTATTAAATCCATTTTTCTATATCCATCATCATCGTCATGACAGACCACAGGCACTACATAAAACTCCATAAGATGTGCATATGATCATTGACTGCATGCCTTAATAAATGTATATTGTTTATTATTGGATGAGACTTTCTTAAAGTAAACTCATCATGAGTTGTAAGGAAATATGAAAGTAGTGTGCAATGATGCATTTCGTAAAACCACATTTCGGTTGCATAATAATCTGACATCCCGAATCGTAGTGCTATTTTGCTACGTCGCTAATTCCTAGCCTAATTCAGTGTAAATATTATTCTATCACGATCCCTTGAAGATGTGACACATAAGTTTCAACTTAAATCATGTAATTTATAGTATTCAACAATAATCTTCATATGAGCAATTACTTGCTAAACGATTAAAAATGTTTCCAATACACATGGTCTTTCCCTGGAATGCCTGAGCTAAATCGGGAAATATGGGTTTACAGTGTAAACTTTACACCAGTGGTCAGACTCCAGTTGAGACTTCAAAAAGCGTCACTTTTTTCGTGTGTTTCTTAGTCTTAGTAGGTAAATCCTTGCCTACACACTTTTATATTGCTTTACTCATCAGAAAATAATGAAAGAAAGAAACACTTACTTCTGCTCTATGCAGAAGAGGAGTGGAGAGAGTAAAAAATACACAAACAACTCAAATGAAAGGATTATCGTCGTCCTCATCACCATCTTGTCGTAAAGAAAATATTCAAGTTACGCCATGCTCTATGTTACAGTATCGTAGTCATGCCTTGCCATTCAAATACCACGCAAATAACCCCTTGTACAATGTAAAGAAGGTCTACGAAGGTTTATGTTTTCTGACAATTTGACGTCCCTGCTGCTCCCCAGAATCTAATCCGCAATGCTTCCACCCTTGTGAATTGGTATTTTTTGTTGCCGGTTGAGATGAAGGAAATGCTTGTCAAAAACAATTAGAATGGAGGTCAACCATAAAATTTATATTGTAGTTTTACTAAATTACTTTAATTCGAAATTTTAACGCGAACAAGAATTTTGCTGCGTATTATCTTTGCCATAGGGGACTCGCCTGAGCCCTTGTTGACCCTTTATGTTTTTACTCTATAAAGTGTGTTGCCCTTATTTTAGGCTGATAATGAAATCAACGTAAGATCTTCCAGGTTCCGCGCATTTGAATTGAAGGGACTATTTTATTTTATTTCTTTGAAGACTCCAATCGATAAGCTCATAATGTTCATGTTGTCGGAGACAACGAAGGGGCGACAGAACAGGCAAACATGTAAGCCTTATAAAGATCTTTCGTATTTCGTAGCGCTTCAAAAAATAAAAGGAGAAAAAACTCTTCCTTTCTGTTAGTTGATCAGTGGCTTGCTCATTACGTACACACAGCAGTCTGGCAAGCAGTATATTTAGCAAAAAACAGAAGGAGAAAAATACGGATATGGAATGAAGGAGAAAGATTTCTTGTTAACACAAAGACTATATTCATATTTGTTAGCAGCGGAAAAGGAAGGAACACAACGGGAGTATAATATAAATACAGGAAGGTTTGTACTAGGTAATAATAAATTTTTGAAAAGAGTATGTCTGCATCCCAATTATAGAGTTATTTAATATAAAAAGAAATTACTGGCAAGCTTCTCAGGAGAATGAGCTTTTGTTGGTTTTTACTCTTTACACTTTTTGTAATGGAAGACGTTCTTTCTTCTCTCATCTTTTGCTTTTGAGTATTATTATTACCTCTGCACTGGTGATGCCAGAATAAACCGAAGCAATTTACCACGTAATAGATTCTAATGAATGATATAACATATTATGATGATGATTATATATGAATTAACTCTCGTTGTATTTTCCCTCTCTGTGTAGTGTGGTTACTTGTGTGGAATTGAGATATGGTTCATTCTCATTTATTATTTTATGACTAACGAATTACCTTCAATCAAAAGGAAGGAATTTTGCATTTTACAAACTTTTTAAAACAGACTTTATGCTTCAGTTAGAGGTGCATTTTATTTATGTTGTCCGAACTATTTTTTTACACTCACAATTTTATGCATTCACGATATAGTTTACTTACAGTATGATGATGTCGATGAACGACCGTTCTGTCACTTTGCTGTTGTTGTTTTTTACGTCAATTTACACGCCAAATCCGAGGAGTGAAAACAATATAATACCATACTGCCTGTTGCAGAAAGGATAAGGGCATCCAATAAAACATAATGTGTAGTATGTAGTACAAAACATATTATGTATGTTGTGGGTGGTGGCATAAAGACCCCATCTGCATCACTTTTTATCGCCAGATGTATATATGTACATGTACGTATCCCTCAGTTTTCATGTTTATGAATGTGTTTCAAATTTCGAACAAAAAAAACTAAGCAAAACAGAACATTGAATGTGTTGGTGGCTGAACATATTGGAATTGGATATTGAATATACATCGCCTATCGATATTTTTTTATCCTATGAAAATTCATTCCAATCATTAAAATGTTCAGTAACATTTATAGTTTGTGAGTTTGACATGACCCCTGGTTGTTAAATCTTTACTTGAAATAAGATTGAAAAAGGAGTATGAATAGACCTAAACATCACATCATACAGACACATATCATATTTATAATTACTTTACTTGTTTCTGATATAAGACGGCTTGCATGGTTTTAAAAGGATCCAGAGATATCCACACGGTATGAAAGTTGATATGCATACCCCATACTATATAGTATATAATATGTACGCTGAGCAGTAGTGGTGGTGAAAAAGGAGGGTTTTATTTTTTTCCTTAACGTGACTCTTTTACTATTTCATTTAACGTAGCTGTAGTAAAATTTATGGGGACATTTTTTTTAGTTGAAAAGTTCTTCGTTACAAGTATTCATGCATGTTTACTACGCGCGTAGTTTTCCCAAGTTTTTTTGTATACAAAATGCATGTTTATTATGAGGACGAAAAGATCTGTTTTTGTGCAGCTAAAAATTAACTAAAACTCATATTTAAAATGACAAGGGAAGGATATAGCATATTTCCAAGGACCCCTTATGTAACCTGGAAAGATGTACAATAATGCTTATAGCAAATATATATTTACTTTTAGTATGGTAGTATGGGAGGATATCTAAGAGTTGATGTCCCTCTTGAGCAATAATGTGTTTATCATACCTACGTATATTAAAACTAGTAGGGGCAATGTGCAAGATCAGAAGAAATACAGCATTAAACTATTGGAGTAGAAAGGTATATGGAGTAAAGGAAATAATTGTGAATTGTAAAAGAGCGACGACTGACTACAACTGAAAAGAAAGTTTCGAGGTACGGGTGCCTATATTCTAAACATTCGCTTCGATGAAAACTGGTAAAAAACAATTTAGATAATACAGAATATAGTAAGGTAACTGAATCCGATTTTTTTTTCTGTGATGATACTCATATCATGGAAGTAATCAAGTAATGCTGTTGATAATTTGATAGTCAAAATAATATAAATGCGCCTTATTATAAATATGATAAATGTGCATACAATCAAAGTATCAAGTTACTTGGATACTTTTGCAATTGTTTCTTCGTTATGGTTCCAAAGAAACATTTTTGCCTACTTTACAACTTTTGACAAACACTGAGTTTTTAAGGTTTGTTTCAGAATTACACCATAGGGAATATACTCAATATTAAATTTAATTGGTTACATTATACATACATAATTCAAAGAATCAGAATCAGGTCAGAATCATGACAAAGTGAATTTTTTACTGTAATTTTCTAATTAATGTATTTTCTTAGAAGACCAATGAAGACATTTTCATTTGTTTTGCATTTTTGATAATCCCATTTCCCGTGTATTTACATTCCGTTAAAATTAGTTATTTACGGACTGAGCGGATTCGAGATAATATTAGAAATCGCTAGAAAACGCAATTAAATTAACGAAGAAAAAAATCAACCGACACTTTCAAACTCCAGATAATAATATGATCATGGTATGTTTGTAAACATAGTGACATGTCAGGTTTCTTGTTTATCCCTCTGTTAACACATTGATGATTACAATACATACCACAAATCATTAAGATACACGCTAAAATTGTTCCTGCAAAAGCAAAATGAGCAAAATATTAAGGAATACAAATGAAAGTTGGAGCCCTCGGTCAGTAGTACTGTGCTGTACATTAGAGTATAAGGGTTGAAATCCGTACTATTTCTCCTCATTGTGTACATCTATAAAAGCTCTTTCTCAATGCACTGCGTCGTTGACTCCATTACAACAACGGTTCACTTTGTTTCCCGAAGACTTTATTTCATCGGAATGACAAGAAAAGAGCTCTTCTTTCTATTTTTTTTTATAAAAGACTTTTAAGCTGCCTAAAACAGATCTAGAAAAGAGTGGTACTTGACTTTTTTGTCTGGCATATTTCACTTGACATGGAAGGAAGTATAAGTCACATAACAGGAGTTCATCAGGATTATTAACAGGCGTAAAAGTGGTTCATATCCACATATCTTGATGTTTGTAGGTATTTTGTAGGAGTAGAAAAGTGTAACGCAGTCACTCTCCTAGAACTTTTGGTTTATTTTGTTAGTTAAAAAGAAAATAAGTACGACATACGGGTCTTAATTTCAATGCTAGATACTCGCATGAGGGGGTAAAATGTGAAGGAAAAATCTAGAAATCTCTTCATTTGCCTTCTCTAAGCTCTGTTTGTGTAATCAATGGAGCTCTTTGTTTTAATTCCAAACACACAAATGGATTCTTCATGTAATATGATGCTCACATTATTGTTCGTAGACTCAAGAAGGAACCGTCATCTCATGATCGTAATAAACTTAGATAGTTTTAAGGGGAAAAGGATCACAAAACAAGAACCATCAACTGTGCATTTAGGTGTTCGACCTCATATTATTCATGTAAAATGTGTGTGCATATATATGGAAAATGAATCCCTTTATTCGTGTTTATTGTTTCATTATGCCCTGTATAATTGTAGTAAGCAAACCTGTTCTGTGCTATTAAAAGTAATGCCCTTGTTGTTTGTTTTGTATAAAGAAAGGGTGGCAGTAGTACAGCACACTTTGGTTATTCTCTTAAATACCGGGAAATAAAGTTAAGATTTTGACAATTTTTCACATGCAAAAGCCGAAAGAGTAGACGGCAAATATGTAGGGATAATATTTAATGGAAAAATGTGAAAGATGAAAAGTGGGTGATAAGCGAAAAATATAGCCAGTTAAAAATGATATTATGCAGTTTGGAAAATTAAAATGTAACACTTGAAACTTCTTTAATGTTTGTATCATGCAGAATTAACCGAAGATGGAAATGCAAATGTAACTGTTAGTCGTTGGAGTAACTTGAAAATTGCCTGCACGTCAGCTGCAGAGTCACAAGACTCCGATAGAACGCGATGGGTCAAGGATAACAGGACAATGGAGACAGATTCCTTTGATCGTCATGTTTTTACAAGATTTTCGTAAGAAATTGGCAAACATATGCATAACTAACTATAAGACAAATTAAAATTCTTGAAAACTTTTATCAGAAAGTTCGTCGGAATGTTCCTAAAAATAATTTGTTTCGCTGAATTTGTAGGCTTACTTTAATCAGGTTGAAACGCGAGGACGATGGGCTTTATGAATGCTTTGTGTACGCTCCCAATGACACTCTCAGATTCCACAGAAGTTTGAAAATCAAGACCAGCAAAAATGGAAGAGTTGACGGTGCAAAGCCCCCTCCTGATTCAACCACACCGGAATACTCCTCATCCACGCCGGCATGGTACAATGAAGATGACGAAGAGGAAATGCAAGATAAAAAAATAGCTTGTGCACATAATCCACTGGCTATGTCAGCGGGCATCGACAAACTTTCCAATGAAGAGAGTCTCGGTGGTTTGGAGAATGAAATTGGATCAAGCGATAATAACATCACGTACAGTAGCACAACAATGACGGGAGCAGCGGAAGAGGAGCCTTATCTCTGCTTCGATTTCGGTGGTAGCAAGAGCAAGAAAATGACTCACTATCTTGTTCGCCCTGCTGGAACTACTGCCACTCTTTATTGTAATCCAAAAGGTGAGTAGACAACAGTTATATTCATTAGATATGATGATACCATTATTTAAACTATCTGTTCGTCAATAGATAAGAGTCCTAACTTTTACAAATTCTATAATGTATCTCATCAAAGGCAAACCATACTATGAAGTAAAGTGGCTGAAAGAAGGAAAGCCATTCAGAACTACTAGCTACCAGCATAAAATCATTAGACACTCGCTGAGTCTCAAAGATGTGACCAAGTCTGATGAGGGAAAGTACACATGTGAAATCACTAACGGTGTCCAAACCCTGTCCTATGATACCCGGTTCATTGTTACACGTAAGCCGAACAAGCAACATAGAAATGCTCAAATGCTTCGGATAATATCATTGTTGAAGTCATGTTTAAACCCTACTCTTTCTAACTAAATGCGGGTGAAATTATCATAGCGCAAATCACTTTTAACGCTTCAGTAACTAGTCATAGTCAATTTATTTATCCTACAATAAAATAACCGTGCATGCACCTTGCATGATGCAACTCAGCAAATATTTAGCATATAACTACATTATATGTACTAATGCCAATATTTTGTCTAATTTTACTAACCCATTTGTACTAATTCTTTTAAAATCCGGGTAATTAATGGTTCGACGTCAATATCATATCTGGTTTATGGGTTTATTTTATTATATCCTCATTTCTCATATTTTATTACCCTCTCGTTTGCATCTTTCATCTTTAGCTCTCATGTTTACTTTTCTCATGTCAACGTATTTTCCTTAATTGTATCGGTGACAGTTAGCTCTTGTAAATACAACGTTAATAATGTTTTAACTTATTTGTCATATTATTCCGATATATTCTGTAAAGGTGGCGGTCAAACACTTATTAGTATCACATACTTAGTTAAAGTAATTAGGTTTTGTGTTGTTCTTTTAACTGGTTGATGGTGTCGTAATAATTGCATAAATGTGGTTTTATCTGATATTTTTTTTAAAACACATGCTAAAATGATGGTTTGGGTTCCTATGGTATCGGGATTAATGTATTTTACTACATAGATTTTCCTTTCAACTTTTACTACGCTTCGTAATATACTACACCACGTAGAAAATCTGCCAAATGCAGTTGAAATATAGAAATTCAAATGATGACCCTATTTGTCGTGACATTCCATCAAAGCCACAGTAATCTAATTTTTTGCAGAGCGCGTTGCTTCCGTCCCAATTATAACCGATTTTAGAACAAACAAAAGTGTAATCTGTGGTGGCAATCTCACTTTGAGTTGCAACGTGATAGCAGAGACAAGAGGATCCATGTTTGATATGATGTTTCTGAAGGATGACGGAGAAATTGAGAATGTTGAAGTACAGGTAAAAATTTAAATACGGATAATAAATACTCCGTTCTGGATATTTAATTTGGCAGGAAGTAAACAGCATAATTCATCATACACCTTTTGATGCATAAAACATTGTTTGGCCTTTAGTATTAACATTTAGGAACATAGACAAAACCAAAAGGAGTGTGTAATGAAATAAATTTGAGGACGATATCGTTTCATGACAAAATGAACTTAAAAAACCAAATCACAAAGAAATAATAATAAGAATAACACAGCTTGATTTGCATGCCATGAAAGATAAACTGACAAAATTTTAGTTAACGAACATAACAAACATGCTTGAGACTGACACACACGCGCTTTTAATTAGAACCTGAAAATACTTTGTTTTTCAAGACCAATATTCCAAAAATGATTTGCCAATTTTTATATAGTCGTGTCACATGCACCTCCAATTTTTACGGAATCACCTTACAATGTCACAAAAATTGTGGGTCAAACACTTAACCTCACAGTTAAAGTTCTCAGCGCTGCAGAGTACATTTTAGCATGGATCAAAGAGGACCGTAATGATGAACCAATTCAGGTAATGATTTAGAATCTCCAGTTGTTGTTTTAAAAATTTGCTGCTGCTGTTGCTGTTCAAGTGCTGAGTGCTGTTTCTTTCCAATGTTGGTGATGCTGGAGTGCGGAGAGTGCCTGCCCCCCCAAGTTGTTTTATAGTTACTTTTTTTCAAATGATAATAAGAATAACAAAAGAACTTCCCTGCTGCACTGCTCATGAAACAATTATTATTATTACTCCTGTTCAATTCTTTTAGTAACAATAGAACTGACTGATTCATGTAGTTCCATCTAGTTGAACATAGTTGATTATTACACTCCTTATTTGTAGTAAAAAGATATGAACTCACATAGTTACTGTTTATTAACATTTTGTGCTGTGTGCTATTTTATAAACTGTCAGGACATTTAAATATATGGATTATGTTTGCTTGTGTGCGTACAGTCCCGTGTCTCTGCTGACAAAGAAGATAGTTTGGATAGCCATGAATTAATTCTGGAAGATGTTACTTTTGATGACGCTGGCTGGTACAAATGTGTTGCAATCAATTCAATAGGAAAGTCTGAGAAAAGGATTTACGTAAATGTAGTAGAAGATGTTCCAACGGGTTATCCTGAGGATACCGATACTACTCAGCCATTCTTGTACATCATGACACCCACTGTGGGTGTATTCCTGGTTGTCTTTCTCGGTCTAATCACGTACCTGGTCAGAATGGTGAAAAAGTAAGTGGAGGCAAAAAATGCAATTTAGCTATAATTTTCATATTTTTATACTTTGAAATATTGATTTGAAATCTCTTTTTTTTATGTAGGCGCAGATTTGACAAGTTGAAGTTGACAAACGGTTACACGAAAGTGATCACAATAGAAAAACTACCTATCCAAGAACATGAGGATGGCATAATAGGTGTTCCTGACATTAATATCAAGAGTGTACCATCAGCGTACAAAGGTGGTCAGGAGTATGAGCTCCCTATAGACACAACTTGGGAATTCCCAAGGGAAAAACTTCAACTGGGACCATATTTGGGTGAAGGAGCATTTGGTGAAGTGAAGCTGGGCACGGCAGATGGTATTATTGAAAAAGGAATCGTGTCCACCGTTGCAGTGAAAGCACTGAAAAGTACGAAACTGTCTATTTTTGACATTATTAAATTAAAAATATGCAGTGATGCTTTAAAATGTTAAACCCATTTTATCAATATTTACAGAAAATCACACGGATGCAGAGCTAATAGATTTAATATCTGAAATGGAAACAATGAAAGAGCTTGGTAGACATGTCAACATAATCAATTTGCTCGGCTGCTGCACGAAAGGGGGAGAACTCCTGGTTGTTATGGAATTTGCTGAGAATGGAAATCTCCGGGATTATCTAAGAAATAATCGACATCACTTCCTGTATGAGACACCAAACAAAGGAGGAGCACCCCCAATGGATACCTTGACACCCCCTTCTCAAGGCGGTCACCATATCATTTCATTTGACCCCATGATAAACTCAGTCGTTGTTGGTGAAGCCATTCAGATGTGTAAGTTGATTAAAAAATTAAGATCGGCAGTGGGTATTCTAAAAAAAATATTGGATTTCATGACGGCAGTGTTTGTTCTTCTTTTTATATTATAGGTGGTCATATGGTATCCT
>JAITYZ010003498.1:0-10137 GCA_027744595.1 Paronellides praefectus | reverse complement strand
GTAAGCCGTGGACCGATTTGGCTCAAATTTGGCACGTATGTTGCTTTGGTCATAGGGAAGGCCCCTTTCGATTTTCAGGAAAAATGAAATTTTTGAAAAAAATCAAAATTTTGAAAAAAAATTGAAAAATTTCAAAAACGATTTTTGTTTCGTTTTAGCAGTTCTACTTTCGGTAGTTACTTATTCCCGGTTTAAACAGGTTTATTTTCAATCCAATTAAGTATACACCGAGATGAATAAATAAAAAGGTATGACAACGACATATAGATTCCATCCAGTACACTGTTGCTTGCCAACTTGCTTCAGTTCAATGCTGCACCTTCTTCCAGGAAGAATCCGATTTTGTCCTTTTGTCATCTTCATCCTGCCCTTGCCTTTAGTCGTTTGTGATCAAAGCGATACAAATACACAAAGGTATAAATGCTGATGATTGCATTACTACTACTACTGCTGCTGCAGCCGCCACTAATACTACTACTACTACCCCTCCTTTTCCACTTGACTCATTTCAATAGTTTTTCATTAGACAAAGCCAACCGAATCGAGTCAAGTCGCCTTTTGGCCTAGCCTCGCCGGATCCACCCAGAAGAGAACACAGTAAAGCCAAAAATAATTGTTGTAATCCATTTAAGCGTACAAAAATACAATCACACAAGCATACACACACGCACACACACACATGCACACAGCCCCACTACTAAAATCCTTTAATCTTCTCTGCCCCGATTGTGAAATCTGCAATAATCATAATAACAATCCATAATATAATACACGAATGCATAGTCATATAGGTATACCATTTAAACAGCCTTGTGTTTCAACTCTCCATAAAAAACCACTAATCCTAGCTATACATAGCCAAATTGGATTGAAAAGTAGAAATCCACTATACAGATTCCTATCAGTATTCAGTACACAAAATTTTGTAATACACAACATTTTTTTTGCATTGTCATCAACATTGACATACTCATGATCATGATCATCTCCCTACTATACATATACCTAAATATACCTAAATGTATACACAACATGACTACCTACAGCAGCACGAGGCACAAACACTCACAAAAAAAACTCAAAAGTGATCTGCTCTCTTTTTCCAGCTCAACTAAGCATGTTGACAAAGCTTTATATTCTGACCAATTTTTTTTTGCTAATCCGCTTTTACCTTCTTCCCGTATATCTACTACAAACATGCTGCTTACTTTCGGGTTTTGTAAGTCATTTTTTTTTGGTACTACTGCTGCTGCTATTTGGTTTATTGCTTTTCTCTCTCAACAACAATGCATCTTTGTTCATATGAGCAGCAGGCAGTGGTAGTCGCTAAATCAGCATACATAGCTTGCTGACTAGGCTGATGATGAGGAGAAAGCAAAGTGAAAAAAGCCCTTGAGCCACCACCACCATCACCGCCAGCATCCCACTTCCCACCACCACACATACACAAACACACATACACACACATCAGATGTAGTACATCTTACAACCCGGTCCCCATTAAAATACCTATTTTTCGTGCATATTTCCGAGCAAAGCAAAGCATAAAAAAGGGAACAACAACCACTTGAGTATCATCATCAGCAGCAGTAGGAGTACTTATACAACAAAATATTAATAGTATTGTTCCATGAAAAAAAAACTGCTGAAATTTTCCCATTTTCTCTTCATTCCTTTTCCCAAAGTAGGAAGTGGAGTGAAGGAGGGTAACGATTTTTTAAGTTGGATTATCCCGTATAAAAATATGATTATATCACTGGTTGTTGAAAAAAGAGTGCAGTGTTCTTGTCTGCACATCATCATGGTACGTATTACGAACGTGTACAAGATGAACACAGGACATGATGACATATCTACCACATTACATATTAAAACGGGCTTCTATATTCAGAAGATGAAAAGTGGGAGAAATTCAATATTTTGTGAGTAGTAGGATGTCTAGAAACCTGTAATCAGCTTCTCATGTTATCATCATGGTCATCATCTTGGTTGCTGATTGTGAGAAATCGATCATTGCTCTAATGAAAGGATAGGAAGAAAAAGAGGAAGGAAGAGACTGCATCCGCAAAAGTGGTGTAGAAGCAGTAGCCATAGAATGAGAAAGAAGAATGCCCAATTGTAGAAAGATAGAGGCAAGATGTGGATTATGTGAGACATTGGAATTGGATTGGTTGGATAATGTAAGTATGGAGCATGTACATTATATCCACATATACATCAATATATTTATGATATTACAAATATAATAGCTACATATATAAATGTATAGCATAGATTTATTATTCAAGTGTCGCAGTTTACTTGTCCATATCTAACCGATTGTCCGTGTCTCCAACCTTAGAGCCACACTCAACATTCTCCATTGGCAACATTGACCAGGATTTTGACTACTTTCTTTGCTAACAAACAACTGCATCATTTTTATGTCATTATTTTTTATATTATTTGATGATGATGATGATGGAAGATGATAGCTGATTGTATTATTGTATGGGCTCTCTATCTCTTTCTATTGTCTAGCTTTTATTTTTGCGGGGGAGAGAGTAAAATAACATAAGATGTGTACACCTAAATACAAGTCACGAAACAGATTTTCTCATCGCATCCTTCACTCTCTCTCTCTCTCTCTCTCTTTTATCATCACATCTCACGGCGTGGTTTGCACAAGTTGGTGATTGCAATGCAATGATAAAAGTACTAAACCATCTTTTTCCTTATTTCAGAGATGTGTCCTCCTGCTTGTTTTTTTAGATTGCCATTAGACAAGAAGGGAAAAATCAGCGAGCCATAGCAGAAATGCTTTTAAGGTATGAAGTATGAACTGATTGTGAGAGCTGATGAATAAAAAATATAGATAAAGATAGAATGACTTTTAAATGTACACATAGCCACACCACTAATAAAGAATCAGGATCAAGACATAATGTACAAAATGTAATTTATTATTTATCATCTGTTGTACAAGAACATGTGTGTGTGTGTGGCGTGTGTTGTATTTGTGTGTGATGTGGTGAATCTGGTAAAGTTTTCTAAAGATCCAATGTCATTTTTTCTTCCCTTGGTCCTGCTATGTTTACACACATAATTGCAAGTAATGAGTTGATCGAAGGAAAAGTGAGCGGGCGAAGGAAAAAAGGGAGAAAAACGGGTGAACTCACATTTATTTTTCTGGGCGACAACCGTTTTTTTTGTCTTTTCTTCTTTGTCATCCTCTCATAAAAACTTTAGCCTACTCACTTTACTTATTATTTTGTATACCAGTGATAGGAAGAGTAGTAGGAGCAGCAGTACTAGAAGATCCACTGCTACTCGTCATTGTCATCATTTTGAGTTGATGGAAAGAAAAAGTTGCCTAGCTCTTTCTCTCTGCTCGTGACATTCTTTTTTCCACTGGATTGGCTGACACAATCCTGTGACTGGAGTGTTATTATTACTAATATTATTATTATTATGAATGAGGTGAATAAGGTATGGTGCATATCCCTCTGCTAAAAATATAACAATAATAAAATTATTATTATGCATTGAATAACCCTACCCTTCTTCTGTCAAGTCAAAGCTGTGCTGCTTGTGAGCATGCTAGTATTGAACCCATTCATGCCTGTCTACCGAAAAAACTAAAAAATATAAATAAATTTTAAACAGAATTTTATTCAGTTTTAGGAAGAGAGGCAGGCAGAATACATTGGAGAGAGAGAGAGAGAGAGAGGGGATGGGAAAGGGAACTTGATTACTAGCACCACGACAACAGCAGCATCAGCAAGCAGCATGGTTGTGTGTGTGCGTGTGTGTTTGAGGAAGGTAGAGTTGAAAGGTGAGTTAGCAATAATCATAATGAAAGTTGACGTCTGAAACTGACAGAGAAAATGGGAGGTCACATTTTCCCATTACTTGTCAATCTCGTCATAGTCGTCATATAAATGGAAACTAGGAAGGCAGGCGAGGATGAGAATGATGATGATGATGATTGGGATGAATACAAGAACGGAGGCAGGAGGAGAACACCAAGTTTTTGGAGTAGAAGAGAGTTGAATGGAGACAGCCGGTATATTATAGGCTATACATACATAATACACAAATGTGACATGCTATTATTATGCAGCTTGGTTGGTGGTGACATGTATGGCATTAGGCAATAAGCGCTTTTCGTAATTATTTCAAGAACTTTATTTGTGTATTTTGGAGCACGCTTTTCTACATTTTCTCAAAATTTTACATTTGTGTTTAATAACAGTGTTGGCAAATAAATATGCTGGAATATCTCAAGCTACTCCTGATGAAAAAAACAAACAAATTAGATGGAAATACTAAAAGGTGAAAATCTGTGAACGTGTGTGGCTCTGTAATAAGAGTAGATAAATTAACTGGCCAAATTTCCTTTTTTCGCTATGATTACTTTTGTAACTTAACTTGCTACTCAGAAATGAAATAAAATATCACAATAAAATATAACAGCTCACACACAACAGGAAAGTGGCTTGTTTTACATAATTTTTTAACATAACTGCTACTTTATTCGCTCACTGACAATAAAAAAGTACACAGGCTCGCAGAGCCAAATCTCCTTATAATTGCTTTTATGTACTCTCTTCCTTTAAAAAAATATATATGATGCTCGCATCCGGTGATAAATACAAAAGTCTTTCAAGTCCCACTCTGGCTTCACCTTTCTTGACGACGACGACGACTTTGTAAAAAGAAACGACGGCGAGCAGGCTAGCTCTCTCACAAGCATTTGAGTTATCAACACACAAATTCGAACCAACCTGCAAAAAAGGTTTGCTCTTGCTACTGTTGTGTGTTTTTCCCTCCCATCTTGTTTCTACAAGATGAAAACCAAAAGGTATTTATTTTGTGGCTCGGAGAGGATAGGGAAAAGGGGCAAAGAAAAGTAGAACAAGAATGAATGGTGGTGATTCTCATTCCACAAGAGGGATTTACATGATTCCCAGTGTGCAAGTGTGTATGTGTTTGTGTGTCTGCTTGTGCTCTTGTTTGTTTGAAAGAAAAGGAAATGAACTCTTTTGTGAGTAATTAGAAAAGCTGCTTGTGAAAATCTGCTGATGAAGATCTAAGCACAAGGGAAACAAGAACAAGATGGAGAAGTGAGCAGACTTGATCATTTTTTTGTACTAAGTTTTGAATGATGATGATCAAGATGACGTTATGTATCTCAAGGTAACCATCCTCTTTTTTTATTAAAATACACGGAAGTGGGTCACAAGCATTTATTTTTCTTTGCTTCTCAGCAGTAGCATCGAGTAATCAGCCTAAATTAATATATAAAACAAATTGTTCTAAAAAAAATGTGTCAAGTATATTTTGTCTCTACTTTTGACCATTCATTTGTCGTAAAAAAATATTAGCCCAGTTACACTTGCAAATTACCTACTTGTAACTTGTTCGTCTTGTCCTGGACAACTTGTCCATCCGACTGCTTGGAAGGAAGCTGAGGACCCTCTGTCCCGGCACCACCTGCACCTAATGTCTAAAAAATCCCTTTTACTTTACTAAAAAATTATGCAGTTATACACATTTTTACCTGCTGGATACAATCATCACTTGAGTCCCTCTTCGTCATCATGAATAAATATCACCACATTTTTTTTGTTGGGTAGTCTCCTCAATTCTCATTCTCCTTCTTTCTGTCATCATCATCAACATTCCCTGCTAGCTTGTCCCATGCAAAATGAAAAAAAGAAGGGAAAAAGGAGGAGGAAATAAAGATGAAAATTTAAGATTTAAATAAACGCCACAAGAGAAATATTATATTTTCTCTGTGTCTCTGTATTTCTCTCTCTGTACACCTACCT
Source organism: Paronellides praefectus (assembly GCA_027744595.1). Classification (NCBI taxonomy): domain Eukaryota; kingdom Metazoa; phylum Arthropoda; class Collembola; order Entomobryomorpha; family Paronellidae; genus Paronellides; species Paronellides praefectus. Next base: position 4,324 of record JAITYZ010003498.1, on the reverse strand, counting down.
ATATTTCTACATCACCGTCGTCGTCGGCAACAAACTAGGAAAGCAAGCGTAAAAAGAGGAGAGAAGCCAAAAATAGAGCATGTCATTACAATAAAAAATCTGTTTTTTTTCTTTTTCTTCTTCTTATTTTACTACATATTTATATTTGTTTGCTTCCCCTTCTTTATTGTTAGACAATGTTCTTCTTGTGCAAATTGTGTTGAATTGCTGGGCTTAAGAAAATAAAAAAGATGCTCCTGCTGCTCTTTCTCTTTGAGCTGCTGGTTCTAAGGTTCCTATTGCAAAAAAAGAGGGTGGAAAAGTAAAATATCTTACAAAGTTATTTTTTTCTCTTCCTTTCTTTATTTTTATTGCCATTTTCTTCCTACATTTATTACTCATGTTGAAATGGAGCAAGTGATAGAAGAGGTGTAACAACAGCAGCACGTGTGTTACCGAGGAAATCGGGAAGAATTGTCTCTTGACTTGATCAAGTTTTCCTGCTACAATACAATAATAAGGAGTACAAGTAGTCGTAATAGTGGGAGGAAAACAACAACTTGTTTCGTTGAGTAAGAAGAGAGGAATACATGGAAACCAGAAAGAGGGAAGAAGAAGAAGAATGTTTTGTGGTTTTCTCTGTTGTGTGTAAGGAGCGGAGTGTGGAAAGAGCTCAAACGGATTTTCTTGTAAATCTACATCTAAATTACTTTATGCATTATTTGCTACCTTTTACCTTGTGTATTCCTATATCTCTCTCAAGAAAAATGTGGTTATATTTCTTATGGAGGTACTAAAAACTATCAAGTACTTTTAAAGGAAATATAGGTAAACCTCTTGTGTCCCTCACTCTGCCTTCATTTTAAAAAGAATTTGGTGCATTTTTTACGATGCTTTTATTCCATTCCTTTTAAAAATCACAATTAGCTTACACACAATATATATTGCCTTGAAAGTGTAATAGCATTGCAAGCTATTTTATTTTTTTTTTGTTCTCCTTTCAAACTGAGATATTATCATGACTATACGTCACTTTTTTAACAGATTTTTTTACTTTGTTCCTTCCATTTCTCCTTCTTCTTGTGGTTGTCTTGTCGGCTCGTGCTAACTCCTGAACATATGATGATGTATGTATACACAATTATTATTTTGTTGCTTTTCCATTGACAAATGTGTCCAACTTTTGCATGCTGCCATAGTATACATATAACTTATATGACAGTGCACTGTAATACATCCAACAACACACAGAGAGAAAGGTACGAAGAGAAGGAGGACGACGACAACGACATAAAGACGAAGGAGACAGTCCAAGTCAAGTCAGAGAAGAGGAACAAGAGGAAAAAGAGGGGAGCTTCTTCCTGTTCACGCTCAGTGTCTACTTCACCTCAGCCAGCAGAAGCTTGAGCTCGTCGAGAAAACAGAACAGCTAGAACCATCATCCCGCCATTGAAAAAAATGTGTCATATAAAAATATCTATCCAATTTCAGCAGCCAGACAGGTTGGTTGTAAGCAAAAAGACGGGCTTGTTCCTTTCCCATCGCCGATAGTTTTGTTACACGCTTATAAACTACATAAATGCTTTGTGCACGACAGTGACAAAAGAAGCTTGTTGGTTTGGATATTTTAGATTTTTTTTGGTATGTACAGTGGTGGTGGTGGTAGAGGTGGTGAAAGTTCCAAATTGCCCCCAAGAAAATCAGATGCGTGCCGGGGTTTTTTCTCTCTCTGCAAGCTTAATACCAAAATTCAGATATGTGTTTTATATATATCAGTGGTCTTCAACGTAGCAGTATAATTATTAGATTTAAACATAATTTCATTAATTATCAGTTTCTCAGCGAAAGTTTGTTTGAATAAAAAAAACTTTTTTTTGAATGTATCTGGCATAGTTGCATTGTCTCCAGTTTCTAGTAGTCTTTTTGTACAAGTTTACTCACAATTCCGAGCATATATATGTATGTATGTATTATGCATGTCGCATGTGTATTCCCCTTTAATATTTATTCGTTGACGTGTGTCGCAAAATAAGTGAATGGTGTTTTAAAAACGCCTAAACAAGATGGATGGATAGAAGGAAAAGGGAAGAAAGTAAACGTGAAGCCTTGACTATGACACCGCTGAACTGGTTGGCTTTGAACTTTTAACTTTATATCTTCTGGATTACTTGCAAATCAGCATTTTTCACTCTCCCTCTCTCCCCTACTCTCCATCTTCTCGGGGTTCTATTGTGGTAGTGACTTGTAATGGTGGTGGTAGTGATGGCTCTCACAATGACAATCCTATCAGATAATAATAATGTTTGAATGTTGTGCAGAGGACAAGAAAAGAAGAAAAAGGAAGATGGCTAGGTATTATGATTATAGGTATACAACGATATCACCGGTTGTTGAACCGACAATGTGATGACTTTATTACCTATATTATTAGTGAAGTGCTTTGATTTGTGGATTGACTTTGGGTGGATTGAATGCAAAATGAGAATGGGATAAGTGAAATTAATGCATGAACGGATCTACGTGCAACATGAAAAAGTACTACAGATGCAACCAAATAAGCGTCTTTTAGAAAAAAGTAAAGTAAAAAATAAAAATAAATATCGAAGAGAAGTAAAGAGACTGTGAAATCTGCATTGCATTGTTTGGCACATATGCTTAAAATATGTTACAGTTTTGGCGCTTATTACTTTGCACCAATAACAAAATGCATACGTTGCGTATTATAATATAATATATTGGTATGCATCTATAATATCCTCATCTCATGGGGTTTTTTAATACGACGATGAAGAACAGGAAGGCTGCGTGAGTGGAATGGTTGGATATGCGGTTCTGTTTTCATGACGTTCCCGCCACAATGAGTAGGGTCATGTATCATCATCATCATCATCATCCTCGGCATCCTCATCGTTCCTTTTCTTCTTGGTCTTTACTTTTTTTCTTGGTCTTTCTCTTCTTCTCATGCATGACAAATTATACTTCATTATTGTTATGAATGGCAGAGGGGCGGAAGAGAGCAAAAGCTAATGAAAATGATAAAGTAGCAGAAGAGGAGGAAGAAGAAGTAGAGGAGCACATGACACTGCGTTGCATATGCATAGGATAAAATGGTAGTGGGACTATATAAATAGGGAAATGAAGGAAGCGTAGGCAGAGCAAAGTGGAAAAGAGGGAGAGAGAAAAATATCTTAGTCATAAAAATGTAAAGCAGAAAAAATATAATAATATATTATAGTATAATAATAAAGCCTATTGAACTGTCAGTAGAACCACCTTTAGGATATTACATGTTTATGTTACTCACAAAGGCGTTTCCAATGAGGTGTTAAACGACACGACAGTTACCTTTTTTTCTCCCTCCTACGACCGGGTATGACCTGGAAATCTGGGTTTTAAACCCACCTGTGCTAAGGTCCAAAGGTATCCATTACCGAAAACAGAATTAAAAAATTCAAAACCGTTCTTTTTTTTCTAATTTTTTCTCCCCGTGGGTTGACCAGGTGGTTTTTCAACTCGACCTTGCCAAGGCAGGTTCTAAAGTATCGATCATTAAAACCAAAATTCGTAACCGTTGTAGAAGTTATTGTGGATGCGGCCGGACGGAACAAGTCAAATGATAAGAACCACCTAGGTGGTTCTAATAATGATGATGAGATGGTGGCTGGTTGTGGAACTGACTTGACTATGTGGGAAATAAAAGAATAAGAAGCCATATCGCTTGACATTTTCAATATTACTAGTTTTTTAAGATGGTGCAAGCGACTAGAAAAAAAAGAGAATTATAATAATGAGAGGAAGAAGAACAATACAAATGTGTAATATATACTTTTTCCAAAAGAATGTTTTTCTGTCAGATATTTTTTATAGTAAAGTAGATAGTGAAAAAACAAGATGGAATTTATAACATGGTTGCACTGTAAACATGGTGAAAGGACAAAGGATATATGTATTCTGTTTTAAATTGTTTTGTTTGTGAAATTCGGAAACTCTGTAAATGTTACAGTTTTTTCTCTCTCAATCTAGTGCAATCGGAAAGTGTGAAACAGTTTCCCTAGAACACTACTACGCAACATTCAACAAAAGGCTCAAATACCATATTGTTTCGTACGTAATAAATTAACTACTACTAGAAGCATAGGTAGGTAGCAGAGGAAGGTGGCTGTACATTTCTAAGCCAGGAGATAACTAAATATCTCCCAATACAGTCTACTACGAGATTTACACTAGAACGAGAGAGGTGCACATATAATACACCAGGATTACATTTGATGGGTGCACCCCATAAGGTTTGCTCCCATAAGGTTTGACGGGTGCACTCAGTACATCATATAATACAAACAATTTA
>JAITYZ010003497.1:0-31784 GCA_027744595.1 Paronellides praefectus | reverse complement strand
CGTATGCGACAGCTTGAAGAGCAGGTATTTTTTTCTACATATACCTTGCTATTTTTAACTAAAAATAAGCTGATCATTAAAAAAATCATGTCATTGTTTGTTTTCCCTATTCAGAGAAAAGTTGAGGAACTTAGGCGTGTTCAAGTGGAGGAAATGTTGCGTAAGCGAGAAGAATTTAAAGAAAAGACTAAGAACGTCCTCGTTTTCGCTGAGGCACCTCCAGAGTCCAACAAATCTAGCAAAAAGCGTGGTCGCAGGAGGGATGACGATGAAATTATTTCAGACGGATCTGGTGCAGGCTCTGGTGACGAGAATGCAGAACCTAAGGCTAAAAAGAAAATGCGACGAGACAAGGACGACCGTGGCAGAAGTCGGAAAAGACGAACTGGAGGTGAAAGAAAGGAACCAAAGAGCAAGGGTAGAAAGAAGAAGGTAGATGACGACGATGGACTATCCGCGAAGCAACGTAGAAAAATTGTCTCCAAGGCAACCATTTCTTCATCAGAAGGCTCGGATTCTGACGAAGGAAAATCTAAGAACAACAAAAAGTATTTTGAATTTTTTAAAAAACAATATTGGAATTTTGTGGCATTTTCTGTTGAATACTAATACATAATATTTAATGATTTAGAATGGACAGTGCTAGCGAGGATGAAGGAGGGCAGAAAAGAATCATTTCTTCAGACTCAGAGGACGGACAAGATAAACCCAAGAAGCCTGCGAAAAAAGTTATCAATGATGAAGATGGAGGCAAATCCAGATCATCTTCTCGTTCATCTAGATCTTCAGGTTCCTCTGGTTCAAGATCACGATCAAGGTATGTATATTATTAAAATTGACTAGTGCAAGGCATTTTTGTTGAAAGTTTGAGCTGTAATATGTGGATACATACATACATATATATTATTTCATGCACATTGTGTTATTTTAATCAATAATATTCCACGTTTGAAATAGGTCCGGTAGCAGATCCAAATCCCGCTCTGCATCACGGTCAAAGTCGAGGTCAAAATCGAGGTCGAAATCCAGGTCAAAGTCGAGGTCAAAGTCTGCTTCTCGGTCTAGATCTCGCATCCCGTTCAAAATCACGCTCCAGGTCACGTTCCGGTTCACGTTCAAAATCTAGGTCTGCTTCACGCTCAAAATCAAGATCTGCGTCCCGATCTAGGTCGCGGTAATTTCATACAATATTCATACTTGCTGAACCTTTTGTTACTTTTTTACTCTTGAGCAAGGGCAATCTTATCCTTCAAGTATCATTTGCGGGCACGATGGAATGAACGTAATTCCACCCAAAACTGCGTACGCGCATAAAAAAAAGAAATTTATTTCAAACTTAAAAAATTTTCATTGTGGCATACCACATTCAGCAAAAGCGGTGTGTTTTTGGATGTTGAAGCAGTGCTTGTTTGTAGAATACCTCACGTACATGTTGGCGGTGCGATTACTGTAAGTGTTTTAATTTATTTGTAACAACATTTGCCAGAGTCCTGTAGTCCATGCTTGCGTAAATGACAGGTGTATTTTTATGTAGACATACAATAAAAAAGTTATGTTGGCACCCGGCCACATATACATTTTTAGAAATAGTTATGTAAAGTATTTTTTCATTTTGAAAATGATAGTTATGCCAATTCTTCATCACCTCGCAAATATGAGGTCGGTTGATTAATCAACAAAAAAATATTTTAAATATGCATGTAAATTTCCAATTATTATATAAGTAGCAATAATCTATAATAATATCATGACGAAAAAGACTTGGTTTACCTTCGCCTATAAATGCAGTGTCCTTCTTAAAGCAGAATGAAGAGAATATTCTGTAATATATTAAGTCATTGCAATATTTAAATTCACTAAACTTTATTATCCTAATTACTAAATACATACAATAATAGTTATAATCAGGATGTAATATTTTGTGGTAACAATTATTTCAATAGATCCATGTTATACATAACGTGTACCTCATTACTCCTTCTAATATTATCTTCAAGGTAAACAAACAATTTCTTTTAAATTTTATTGACACCTACGTAAGCTTGTAATCTAATATTTAATTGTATTATAGTAAGTCGATATTATTACGTTTTACTTTATAGCAAGTACGTTAAGTGAGAAACGAAACCTATGCATGCCTTTATCACTATATGCAATAGTAAAGTTTAGTTAAAAATTGATATTAATAAGATGCAGTTAGTTTACTCATAGTGCGAAGTACCAATAATAGTTGCCTATGTATCGTGAATCTATGCATGCAAATTAAAGCTATGCCATTTGTGTAATATTTAATTAGTTATAAGATAGGTAATATGATAATAAGAAAATAAAGATGAATAAAAGAAATATACGTTTAGTAAGAAAACTACGCAAACTTTTAAATATATTCTAGCGCAAAATTCGTACAACTTCATTTTCTATGCTTTATAAATCCAGTTTATGCATCCATACTTCTGATAGTACTGACGATATTAACAGAGGATATTCGTGAAGTAGATATTTGTTGAAAAATAATGTTTTGAACTTTAAATAGACGGAATAATAAATGTAGAAGACATCTATAATCTTCCATAATCTAGTGTGACCATTTGTACCTGCCGTTAGATCCATTTTTAATAAAATTGCATACAGTGCAATAACGCCTATAAAGGCCGGGAGTTGCAGTTATGTTTCGATGACAATTTTGTGAAATTTCATTTTTTTTTTCTTAATCCCATTGCGTGTCATTTATAAATATCATACTTAATATATATAATCCAAGTGTGAGAGGCCGTTTCGTTTTGCGCAAATGAACAATTTAAATTTTATGAAAACAGTGAAATTGGATATAAATGCTTTACAGCTTATTTACATACCATCACAGCATCCATATGCATATTATTACACATTTGAATTTTATGGGAAATTGTAAGACTAATAAATAAATAGGATCCTTACACAATAAACAATTCGAAATTAAACATTTATAAAATAATCTTCGAAGCTCCTGTTAATCCTGCGAAAACAGAGGTCAATCTCTCTAAATCTACCTATTAGAGTTACCAAGAAAATATTTTGGATGATATGCTACATTTTCCCAATATCTATTGATGGTATCAACGGCAACGAAATATTATGAACAATGTGTTTTTCGCATGTTAAATGAATAATTTTTGAATAAATAATTGTTAAAAATCTTACATTACAAATACACACTAACTTCGAGCAAATTAATACTTGAATTTCATGGAAACTGTAAGACTACGTGCGTACATTGTTCGCTATAAATTGATAGTACCCATTATGGGGATCATTTTTACCCTGTGACGTCGTCATAGGGTAAAATGGACCAATTCCTAACGGTTTTGTGTCAACTTCCGGTTGAAAATTGACCACGGCCTAATCTATAGGTTTAAACGAAAGGATCAATTTTCACAATATGACAATAGACCAAATCCTAACCTAACGGTTCAATTTTCATCCTATATAATATATAAGATGAAAAAATCACGAAAGTTAATCGTTTTACATCGCAGAGTGACGATATGAGATATCGAAGCCTTTTCAACAAAACGGTGGTGCTCTGGCCACATACTTTAGCCAGTTTTTACCAAAAGTTGTACACACATTCTAAAGGAACGTTAATAGGTAGTTGAGGAGGGGAAAGTAGACTCAATAGTAGTTGAGGAAGGGAGAAAAGATTCAAATTAGGGTTGATGAGGGGAGGGAAGGGAAGGTGGTACGTTTGGTTGGTTTTGGGAAGTCTCCGTCACTTCTAACTTCTAACTAGAACGCTCGATTCATCAAAGTATCGTGTCGGGCTCCTTGTTGTTGTATCACAACCAGACAAAATATTATCTGTATTTATGTAATATGCGATATTTATGTAATATGCACGATAAACATTTTTACGACCGGAATCGTTCATCATCAGGATACATACCAGACTGTAGGAGCGACCACCATTTAAGTTTAGTTGACGTTACTTTTTTACGAGGTGAATAATTATGTACATATAATAATCATGTCACATAATATGTAGTTATTTTTGATTTATAAATGATTCAACTATCCGTGAGGGTTTTGCCAACCTATCAAGGCTTGAAATCGGACTTTTTTTCATTTTTAAAATAATGCTTTGAGAAAGATAATATTGTTTATTTATTTGTGATAGTAGTTCCTCTATTGAGTATTTAAGTAAACCTCTCAACACGGCATGTGTATGGTTATATATATATATACAGAATATTATTATATGACATCAAGTAATATAAATCATGTATGCTAACTCCCTTTCCAATAACTACTAACACCAATCGCATGACGAAACACAAAAATATTTTATTTTGACTTGCTTAAGTTGAAAAAAAAATATGAGGAGCAACAAAATACAGAACTGTGTATAGGGTTAGTAGGTATTTATATTTTAGTGTCACAAAACTACTTTAGTTAAATAGTTCTACATTTGTGTAAGTAGTTATTATTAAAAAAAATTGTAGGCGACAGTATTTAAATTTACTTCTTACTACAATTTATAGTTCGACTACACTTACTTTATAGGTATTTATTTTATAATGAATGAATGTAAGATAACATGTACATACATAGGTTTATAATACAAACTTTGTATATTCGAAGTATTTATGAATCAGGGTTACAGGAGAAAGGTACTTAATTTGTAGAAAGAAGGTGTATATATGTTCAGCCGACATCATTATTTCGGATTTAAAAATAAAAAATGAATGTAAATTACTTTTTTTAGACAAGTATTTATTTGGCGAAAGGACATTTTTGCAAAATAGTTTTACGTAAAAGCATTTGTGTCAGAAGTTGTTTTTTTCATACCGCTTATGATAAATTGACTTTGTGTATAAAATCTAAAAGTCAGCAAATAGTAGTCATAAAGGCGGTAGGTAAATGCTGGAATAAAGGAATTTTGGTGGCATTTAAACAAATGCACGAATTGACGCACTTATTATTTTAAAATATAACAGTTTTGGATGAGACAATTTGATTAACCTAAAATCTAAACATTATCACAACAAAAAATTAAAATATGTATACATTGCAACATTCATATAACTGGTTTTTACCACATCCTTTTGTATACAACTTTAAATATTATTTCGTTTTTCAGCAACGATTTATGATTATCTTTTTGTGGATCATTACTCATAAATATTTATTAATATAATAATAATTGTTTCCTTTAATGTTTGTAAACAGTTAAATGATAAAGTACATTTTATGTGGTTATTTGTTTTTTTTATACCGTACACATATTCGTAAACATTGTCTGCATGTAGTTTATGGCAACATCCTGCATGGTACATTCAACGTTTAGTTTAGAGAAAGAACTATAGAAATCTACTTTTTCATAGGATGAAATTCGCCAAATCCTCCGTTAAAGAGGTCCGAATCGAAACCACTCTTTGTCATTTCTGGACGTCTTTTCAGCTTCTCCATTTCATCATACAAGTGTCCATATGCCCTTTTCATTGTGTCAAAGTCACCGAATCCCTACGGAAAACAACACGAAATCACATTAAAATAATGTATAATGGGTCCCACGTAACAAACGAAATTCTATCAAATGGAAAGTCACTCGACTGAGGATTAGGTGGGAAGAGCATAAATAGGTATGTATGTATATTTAAAGGAGCTATAAGGGGATAACAAGATAGGATGAAACGTTGGTTTTGTTTGTACGTCACATCACACTGTTCTTGTGGAGTTACTTTGCATATGTCCATAAAATATAGAAATAACATAGTCAATAGTGGGCCTAGTCCATAATTAATCAATTGAATACATACGAGTGACGTGCACACGGACAACGGACGAACAATATGACAGAGCGACATAACTAAATGTATGTTGCTGTTGTTCAACAAGCTAGTTTATTACCTGCGTGAAGGTGTCTCCATGAAATCCCTGAGCACCCATCTCAGGTCGTCGTTTCAGAGCTGCATTGATCGTCTGTTGTAAGGTTAACAAAAGAAAAAGTTTTTTATTTATTATATAGTTTCGTTTCTCCAGGATATTTTGCAAATATTTTAATGCTACTACATTTTTTGCACAAAATGCATCACAAATTTGAAAACGCGATTTGGACGATGTATTGTCATGCCAAAAACAGGTTAATGTATGCGCTGTTTCTAACAGTTTTTCAAACAACCATTTTAGTTTTACTATTACATTTTTTTGGTACCCCAGCTTCCCACCTACTTTGTAAGCATATCAACTTTATCAACCCCATTTATTTAAACAAAACGCGTTAGGGACAAAAACAACTGAATGACACATTTGGGATAATTTGTTGACCAAGCATTTCCATACTTGACTTTCCAAATGAAACAATAATGTTTATTTTATTTGCTATATATCTTTCAAATATAACCAGAAAGGCTACTTTGGATATGCCCACAACTCATGTTGAAGGCGATTACGTTTTTATAGAGGCTACACGCGTAGTCCCATCATACTCATCAAATTTATTGTTAATTCAGCAAGTCGGTGCATATTTAATGAAAAGACATTTGACAACTACGAATGTACAAGGGGACTGCTCGACATGGCCAAGTCGGATGAGGTTCCATGCGTCAAATGGATGTATGGATGAACATAAAAGTAGGTATGTATATGTTAACTTTTTTATTACCTGAGCCAATCCGGCTGGGATTCGGGCTCGTTTCATAGTCTCAAACTCTCCAAATCCATTGCTAAAAGTGTCACCATAAAACCCAGCTGCATCTCCTTCCGGTCTCCTCTTCATGGATCGCTTTACAGGTGAGAAATGCCCAAAATCTCTGTCAAATACCTCCTCGTGAAAGCCTCGTGCTGTGAAACCTGTGGGTGTTCGCTTGATCCTTGTCGTTCTCAGTGGAGCTTTTCCAAGTCCTGCCGAAAGAGGAAAATGGAAAAACGTAAAAACGAACTGGATTCAAGCACATTATTATATCATCATGAACTATGTGTAAGCTCTTGTGAGTGAGAAGTGGGAATGATGATCCTTGCGTAAATAAATATTATGTACTTTGGTATCTAGAGTTTACAGATGAAATGATTATAAGAGTGGAAGGGAGATAATGTAGTGAGTTCCTTCTGCGTAGGCTGGGGTTATAAGCAATTATCATCAAAATAGCTAGAGGCAATTAATTTCCCACAACTTGTTACGTACTAACATAATATCGGATCATTTAAACAGCTGACTCAAGTAATTAGTTTCTTACTAATAATTATTCTGGTGCAACAGCAGGGTATTTGGATTTCTTCCGTTTTTATTTACCCAACTTGTCAAATTTCATACTGAGCTGTCTAATTTTGCCCCAGAAACCGGATTTTACCCCCTTCATTGGGTTGTATTTCTACTAAAAGCGTTTTATCATGATTGATTTCACTCATTCACTTTTTTTTGCATTTACAAATATTTATATTTTGTTTTAAAGCATTGAATTTAATTAGTTACCTTTGGAATACGATTTAAAGTGTGGTGCGACATCTTGAGATTTTTCAGCTTGTGCTGCCAATAGGCTCAGCGTGTCATCTCCAGCGTCATGAAATCTAAAGTCATGAGCGTCATTGTTCACATTTGAAACTCCGTGCATTGTTCCGTGACCCGCTGAATGAAGTTTGTCTTGAAGTTCCGAAACCAGATGTGACAACGGTATGGGCTCACTGTTTACTGGTGAACTTCTCCACAAATGGAAGAAAAGCAGGCATACCTACAAGAGAACACAAAAATTTAGCTTCCTTTTGTTTATCTTCAATTTTGGCAAATGTTTTATTCATTGATCATGTACATTGAATATATTATAATGGTTATGATAATCACGGAACAAAACCATGTCATCCACTTTTCTTTTCTGAAATATGACCTTTCAAATTTTTATTCTGTACAAAAAAATTGGCTAAAATTTTAAGTAGAACAAACTTTTATAGTTTATTTTAAATCTGACGGTTGAAAAAATATAGTTGAATGCAAATGATTTAACGGAATACTTTTCACTTTGCTAATAAAAAATAGGAGGATTAAAAGTATTATATTATATAAGCAATTTCGAGACTGCGAGTTAAATGAGAAAAAAATCCATTCACCATAAAGGAAAATTACGCGATGACAACCCAGAAGCTGAATATGAATGTTTAATAATCTGGGATTTTACTCTTTCCTTTCTGGAAAGTAGATTATGACGAAAAGAAGCAAAGCTTTTACATCGCTATCACCATCATCATCAACATTGCTAATAATTGAAGCTGGGGCTTCGCAAAGTGTATAATGGAAAATAACCGCATTATCATAATATCCCTTTTATAGAAATTGATAGTTACTTTCACCACAATCCATAAAAAGGATACCTATATAGGATTTCTCTTCCCACCAATAATAAGGGCCCAAACTTTCATTTCTCTTACGATAATGAAAACGATGAGAAAATATGATATTATAAACTTAATATTAATAGCTTACTAAGTAGTAGCAACATAGTTATTAAATAGTTATTTAATAACTATGTCGCTATTTTCATTGTGGTTACTTTTTTATTTTTTATTTACGAAATACTAAGAAAGTTCAAAACTTTATATTGACCAAATCTTTAGCCTGGGCACAAAAACCATTAGTATTTTTGTCATTACATATATATGTATGGTTGATTTATATAATAATAAGTATGTATGTTTTGCTAAAAGAAAATGATAATGAACACTCGTAATGGTGAATGATAGTCTTTTTAAAACGTAATTATTATTGGTAAAATGAAGCAGTTGAGACGATAGAAGTCGAAATGCTTACATTGTATTAATTTTACTTTTTCTAAATTATTGCGGTAGTTTGTTTAAAATTTTAAAACTAAATTCGCTTTGAAAAATGACTACAAACTGCTTTGACGGTGATGTATTATGCTACTTACTTTGAGTCTATTTTAAGACATATTTCATGGATAGAAAATTTATATGACGATACGTACAAGTTGAGGATTTGAGGATTACCTTGACTTGAGCGTTTCGTTTGTATAAAAGTCATCACAAAATCCTTCCCTTTTCTAATATTGATTACATATTCTGCTTTATCGTTTATCATTATTATGGGGCGTTATTGGATAAAACATTTATCAAAAGAGGATTTATGTCTTGCAAGGTTGCCGTTATTATTATTATCACTCTGGTTTTCCATCTGTCAAAATGATCAACCTCCACAATTATGACATTGGCAAGTCCTTCAAAACTATGTCGAAGCAATGACTCGACTCGTTGCATTCTGCGTCGCATATTTCATTTGAATATATGCATTGCAAGAACAGATCTAAAACAAATATATTCGCTTCGGCTCCCATAAAACATGTATTTTTACATTGTATAGAATTTAAAGTTTCTGATGTACAAATATTTAAATTTGAAATTCAAGAATAAAACAATATGTTGAGGCTTTGACTGGACTGGGAAATAAAACGTCTTAATAGTTAATAGCTATAGCGTACGTATTTTACATAATATGTTTGTATGTATTGTAAATACGTATCAAGTTTTTCCCTATAGTTTGTTTTCCTTGAAGAACATTTTTATACAGCGACAACTCCGGATAGATAATTATCACAATGCTTTCTTTCATCCATGAAGATTCTGTTGGGGGAAAATGAGAGCCACGTTATGGCATCAATCGGGAGGATTACTCAAGTGAATTGAATAAAGCTTGAACATTTCAATAAAAAATAATAGTACAGTTTGCTTCATACAAATCCCTGGAGAATGGCACACATTTTAAATTCATTTTAAATTATCCATGCCAGTTGAATAGTGGTAGTGTCATGTCTATAAAAATAATAATGTCAACTCATTCCTTCGGCTGCTTCATCTTCTGGGATTTTCAATTGAATTGAGTCGAATTGAATAAGGAATGTGTTTGCATCTCTCCTTCTCTGGACATGACTTGATCTTTTAGAACTAGAATGTAAAGACTTTGGAAGGCCTTTTGAACATACTCAGTGTATCTATCTCTCTGTATGTATATGTGTGGGTGTACGTAGAACATCATGTCTTATTGTTTTTTTATTTATCTGTTGGCATCTTTTCCCATTACTTCACGTGTAGACACTGAGCTTGCTGTTTTAACTCTTGTGTGATCTCTGACGATGATTATATTATTATTCGAAAAGACTTGATCCCTTCCTATTGTTACTCCAGTAAACGACGCCCTCGGTGTACAATTTTCTATCAGACCAGCTGCCTATTTACATATATTAAAGTGTTTACTATATACAATTTTTAGTTGTGGTGGTGGGATCAAAAGCGTCAAACTGTATCTTCCTCCTTTTGTCACAGTTCCATGACATGCATATGAAATCAGTCTGATTTCTCCAGTTTCCTCCTCCATCGTTCTAGTTTTTCTTGTTTTCTCCCCTACCATTCTTTTTCTTCTTCACTAACTACCGGTTGACATGATATGATAAGTAAAATGAGAATCTTTCCTGTGAGCTTGCTTTGTAACACGAGACAAACCAAAGACTTTCCAAAGAGAAGGATAATAAATACATGTGGATTTTCGGTTGAGTAAATACGAACAAGGACTTATTTCAAGCATATGTTGTGCTCAAAGTTCTTTTGTGTGACATTATTTTGAGGTTGGGTCAGTCACACAATACCACTTCTAAAAAATACATACCTATTATTATCTGTTACAAAATATATATTATGGCATCCATATGTCACTGTGCATTTCCTATCATAGGAATCATATATATGTGCTACTAAAAATCTATTAGTATGCCATAGTAATAAATTTTCTAACAGCCACCACAAAATGAACTAAAATTTGATTGGATAAAACATTGTACTTTTTGAAACTTGAATTGAAATGATAAAAGATTAACAATTTTCTGCTCCGGAGTATGCGAAACTTCACATTACATCAAATTTATTATTACATATATGACGCTTTCCGAAAGCGGCTTTCGTCAATAGTTAATGTAATGTTCACAAACTTCTGTGTGCGTGCGATTTCATGATTGCTTCTCCAATTATTCATATGGATTCGCGACACGCTGAACTGCATTAAGTTTTTTTTTAAATTCTCGCAGCAATTCGTCTCGTATATTTATAAGTAGAGTAAGCTTGTGTGTTTTCAAAAGAAATGATCGATACTACACCAAGATTGATCGTTTGGTGATATCTAGTTTGGAAACGCTGTTTCTAATATCTAAGTCTAGTGTGTTTGTACCCAAAGTATAAAAATGTACATTGCACATGATATATTATGCAGGTGTGTGAAGAAGCAATTAGGCGTGCACAGGAAATTAAAATTTACAAATGGGTGATTTAGAAGATTTTGGAGCATGTAGTATTATGCATTGGGTTGGGTGAAAAATAGAATGCACCTAAGGGTTGAAGCAAACAAACGGGCATATATCATCACAAAGCACTGATTCCACTGAATTTGGATTCCATTGAATGAAGGGAAATCATAATGTACCATGAAATAAAAGACGAGTTTATATTTACCCCATGATTCCGCTGACGGCAACCGTCTCGGCAAGACGCTGATACAATCCTGCGAATTACTTATTTATTTTGTATTAATAATGCATGTCTCCCTTCGATACATTACTCATATTGACATTCGAGGAAGAGCTAGGGTATAAGGCTCAAACAGGGGCACCATGAAACTTCAAACATGATCTCAAGAGATCTTTGCGATAAATCAAATAAAAGCAAACTTTTCCAAAAAAGAGTGGATTTCATTCAAGTCATCCTCTACCACGACATATGTGTTTGGGACCTGATTTTTCTTTCAATCATTATTTATACCACGGAGCTTATGTTTTCTTTTTCATTCACTTGTGTTATACCTACAAAAAGTGATTATCAACGGTAAACTTGAATTCAAAAGTACAAGTTTTGTGTTGTCGGATATAGATATTTTAGAAACCTACTTGCCAGTGGCAAGTTGCCACTACCTCGATCATTGATGTATTGCACCGCTATTCGTGATCAGAATTTTAAAAAAACCTTTTTTACACAAGTACACGCTTCCTTGTTTGATATCGTGTGATTTCCAGTTTCGTTTTCGTTGGCAGAAAAAAACCCGTCCATTAAAAATGCATTTGTGTTAGTATGAAATGCGTTGCAATACAAAATCACGTTGAAATTACTTGAGTTGTTAAGTGAGAAACAGAAACATCCTTTTAAAGGTACAGTATATGTCATTTAGCATATTGTCGGGTAATCTGAGTACCCGGGAAAATCAGTGTCAAAATCATCAACATCACACCCCAATTATAGCGTAGTACACATTCTGTTAAATTAAAAAACACCTGACCCTCGGCATTGATATATAAGGGGAAAGATTAAAAGTCATGAAGAGAGTGAACCTCGATACGACCTCATGTCAAAAATAATCGGTGAACTAATATTAATGATTATCAATTTAAAAAATGGATTCTAGTAGCTTCCTAGTTTAAAACCGACTTCGATGGATGACATGAAGATGTATTAGAGATATTTCCTTTAAATCATTGTATGAGGCAATCCCACGCAAAAGTGTATGTGAGAATTTACAGGGCTATTAGTAGAGTAGCTTTGAAAGTACAATATCCATACCCCACAAAAACATAATATTTTAAAGTGAAAAAAGAGCAACTAATATGACAAGGGACAAAGTGTATACACTTTATCATACACTCTTGTTTGACATTCCCAAAGGTGCAAATTTTTCTCCTTTCTAAGTAAAGTTGACTTGTGACATATTTTACACATCTACGCGGCCAACATGTGCCAACATGGCCTATTTACCATGGCAACCCCTATTATCCTGACAAAATAAACGTTTTTTACGTGGGAAAAACATTTATTTTGCTTGATTTGCTTCTTTGCTGAATTTGTTACACTTCAATCTACACTAATACCGTACATAAGCATGTCTATAGTATGGACTTGATATTGTATAATGTATGTATAGCATTGCCCCAAAAGCAAAAAGCACTGTAAGAATAATGTTGTTTATGTGGAAATTATTTATTCACCTTATCCATGCGATTTATACTACTTATAATACCTACATACGCATACTATGATTCACGCAACCATCATATCGGTATAAAAAATCTGCAATGACATTTTATGATGCCTCCAATTCCATTCCATTTGTCATCCATGACATTGTTAAAGCAGCCTTCTTAACTAACGTAAACAAACCACAAAAGTTTACCCTTTCACGCCATATATTATGTTTGCTTGGAGAAAGTCACTTTCCCTATATATATTAAAATGTACAATCTCTGATGCAACATTGAAAATACTTTTCCTAAAATTTTTAACATATTTAATGTATAATCCCAAAAATGGTAGGTGTTAATAGGATAATAGCAAAAATTGTTATTGAAGTACCATGATATCTTCAAAGCTTCAAACATTTCTTCTCTGTCGTGAATTTTTTTTAGCGGAAATTGAATAATGGGATGGGCATGTACTGCCTTGACATGAATTTTAAACTTGAAATTTGTTTGCTAGTAATACTAATCGTCGACATTGACAGGTAGTGTAACATTCACGCTTCACTTACTTGCTACTTCTGTTACTTTTGTTGCTCCTATTTGAACAGTGTGTCACAGCAACAAGATAACATTGAAAAAAGGTTCTTCACTTAATGCTATGTTAGTATAATGAGATGAGAAGCCTCTAAGAAAATTTCATCCTAATTTTTTCAGTGTCATAACTCACTTGCTCATTCTGCCCAAAATGCGTCAGCAAGTCTGCCGCAGAGTAAAACAGTGAGAGTAGTGGGAGGATGAGAGAACAAATTCCTTGCGCTTGCTGCACACATTAAAAAATAAACAACTTTTAGTACGCAAACATTTCTCATCATTTACATCCTTCTTGCCATAATAAAATGTGAGTGTAGTAGTGCCAATTTTGTACTCATATCTCCGTATTTATTATTACAATGAGATTGTTTATATTATTTGTATATATATATTTATTTATTTATTTATGCCTGTCGTCGTTGCCTATAGTTCCACATACCCATTTGTCCTATTTTTTCCCCTTCCGCCGTAACAAAGTAAAATTTACGTGATATGTTTCACATTTGTCGTATCAACAAAGATAAAAATGGGCATTAGTAAATATAAATGACACTGTCGACGCTTTAGTTGAACTATGCACATTATTTCAGTTTTGATGAAAAAGCAACAGAACCAATTAAGTTTAATGGCACGACAGCCGACATAATTTTTTAACTTATTTTTCCGAAAGCTTTCTCCATTATGAAGGACAAGTTTTCGTTTGAAAATTTGACATTGCAAACTTTTTGATCATATGAGGGCACTAAAAGAAATCTTTGCTTTTGGGAAGAAGCAGGGCTGTTTTTAATTGCATATTATAACTTAGTTATAAAATCTACGTCATTTGCGAAAAATTTCACTTTTGATTTCACCTTAAAACTCTTGGAATGTCATAAAAATCATAATTTAATGAAAATCTATGTTTATATGATACGGGATTTAAAAATTCGTAAAACGTAAGTAAAAATAATGATACAATAGTAGCAATTCAAGTAATGTTTGTAGGTACAACACTCACCATGACAGCAATAAAGTTACTTTCTTGTTATTTCAGCTTTTACTCTTTAATGTGTAGTAGTAGTATTTTTATTGTTGTTATTCAACTTCCTAGTAGGAAGTTCCTACTGCTGCTGCTGCTTGCAACCACTGCTATTTGTGTTTGTGTGGTTTGTAAAGTGAAATCAAAGCGGCTCCATTCATTCTAATGTTTTTCTCCCTTTCTATCCTTCTGTTCTGCATAATACACATTCAACTTGTGCCACTCATTTTTACGTCCTTTCTCCTTATTTTCCCTTTTTCTCCCTGTCAGGAATGATAACAATTCATCATTCTTTGATGTTATGTTATAAAACGACACAAGAGGAAAGGAGAAAACTTGCAAGTGAATAGGTAACTTTTTATTTTTTTAAGACTATACACTATTCAATGCCGTGACTCTTGAGGGAAAGAAATGATACGCCACTTTTACGTAAACTGGCAAACACACACAAATTCACACACCATTTCTCAATCTGTGGTACATTTTTTTATATAAATCGTTGTCGTTCAAGTCAAGAGGGAGAAGCTAGTGGTATTTTCCATATTAATTTTTAGAAAAAGATGACTATTTTATACGTGCAGAGGGAACAAACTGAAAAAAACTGTGTGTGCGTTTTGTGGGAACGAGGAGTCAAGAAAGTACTCAAAGCATACAGTTTGCTTCCACTACTTTGTTTTGCTCGTTGTACAAAAACTTGACGGTGTCGTTGGTTTTTTAACATGCATATTCATCATATCATAAACATTTGTCATATTTTTCCATCACTCTCAACACTATAATTTTCTTGACTGTTGTGTATGTGGCTAGGTACTTTTACTTTTACTCAGCAACAGTGCAATTTGCTACCAAAATGAAAAGGAAGAGCATGGAAATAGTTTTGTACTTCTCACTTTCTCTTTGATTGACGATGGTTCCTCGTTGAAGGGTTTCTTTGCCTTGTCTAAAGAAATATTTAGGTATATGCTCTTCTTGTGGTTTACTTCAGTTCCTACAGTTTAACCCTTTTCTCTTTGTTATACAAATTAGACTGGGCAGCTACTCCACCCGGGACAAACCAAGTACAACAAAGATTTGCAATTAAACATATTGAAAAGTTTCATAAGGAGGTTACACAACAGGAAAAAAGTGGCTTTCCAGTTACAGGGAAACAAAAGAGGGGGAAAAAGAGATGAGGGCCATTGGCCAATTCAAATTTGAAGCTTGTACTACCTTCTCTTTCCAGAGGTTTAATAGGAAACTGTTGAACAACTAAACTACGCCACTTTTTAGATGAGATTTCAAACAAAATATTTGAACAATTTTGTTGCGACTACTATATGCAGCTTCTGTTTTTTTACCCTCAGTTTTTTTTAAAAGGCTAAATAATTTTGCATTTGAATGATAAAAGTTATTGTTCAAACATAAAATAATTCAATAAAGATTGCACAAGTGGCCGGTAACTCAAATTTCTCCCATGTAAATCCAATCTGCATAACATACAAATATAATTATGATTCCAGCTCAGTATCATTTCAAGAAAAACTTTTTATTTCAATGAGCATTGCAAACTATGCGAGTCATTTTCGCATTTTGAAAATTCCATGTAAACTAGCTTTTTTGAGTCGCAGCCGGACTTTCCTTCTTTTTTTGTTTTTGTCAAAAGTTGTAAAAAAACATTTTTATTTTGGTCGGGCAATGCAAACAGTGGCCGAAATGCATGGAATTCGTTGGCGGCGGCAGTGAATTCTTTCCTAGATCCATTTAATGTTATTTTTTTGGCAAAGACACAAAAAAATGCTGAGTGTGTCGTACTTCTTTCGAGGGAAAGTCAGAGAAAGTAGTCTCTCTTCATCAGATAATGGAGATAATATTCATCAGAATAGCAACATGCATCTTGTTCCCCTGCTGTAATATTCATTCCTCACAAACAAAAAATGCATACCCAAAGTACTTACAAGTAAATACTGCTTCAATAGAGATACATATTCCTTCATCCATTCATTTTAAATGCTCACATCTTCTATTATACCTAATATACTTTGCAACTTTGAATCTACATCCATAAAGGATGGCAGTGGTGGGTGGTTACGTAAATACGTCTAGCACAAAAAAAACTAGCGTAGTATATAGTTTGATAAATAAATGAGGATAGTGCTTGATGATAGGTTTACTACACTAAAAGTACGTAATGTTGGCAACGGATGAAATACCGGGTTGTCCGTATGCAGATTTCATTGCCTTTCTTTTCCCGTCACGGTCGGTGTGTTCTTATTGTCACTTTTTTATTTTAGGAGCAGTTTAAAGGCCACAACCTCAGAGTACCCCAGGCATGCAGTCTATACTCTTGTTCACGGCACTGGCAATACAAGTGTAGTAATGTATCTAGGAAAACTAGCCATAAATGTGTTGTCGTAAATTCACTAATTCAAAACACGATCATCAGCAGCAGCAACAATAACTACAACAAGGACAACAACAACGAGAGGTATTCATCAGCATGTTAAAAGCGTGGAATATGATAGTGTTTACTCATGGCTATATAGTTTCTATTGTATCACATTTGCATGCGTTCCCATCAACGGTAATACAAACAGCCCTTTTAAGCTTCTGTGGTCATTTCTTCACGTTACGTTGTTGCTGCTGCTGCTCTTTGCGTTGTTGTTGTAATAATATAGTTGCAACAACGACATGTTGCTCTTTTTTCAACCTTTTCTAATAATCCATGCATATTAATTTTTCGTACCTTCCATAGTCAAGAGACATTATTAAATTACCTATGTCACTGTTTTTGTTGACCACAAAGAGCGAGAATGTTTTATCAATGAAAACATTGACTGCTCCGTTTGAGTTTTTCGGTGATATGTAGACATCCGACATTTTGTTGTTCATCAAAGCTATTGTATTCATGGAGCCATGTAGCTAAACGCAAAGTCAAACCCCCGTCTTGTTGAATACATTGTAAATATTATTATTCATCATCTCAGCCAATTTTTGTAAAAGCAGAAATGGACTCGCAACACTACTACGTGGGTTGTTGCTTAAATTTATTTCAGCGATATACCGCAATGCAGATGGGTGACCTTTCATTGTTTTCATTGTTCTCCATAAAATTTAAAGTTATCCTCTGTGGTTTAAATGGCAAGGCAAAAGGACTAGTATGAAGGAATGAGAAAAAGATGCAGGCAGATACAAAAAAATGCATTTCATGACAACATTGAATATTTACGTATGATTTAAACTAGGTATATTGTATTTGTTGTTTTTTCTTCAATTGTTATTAGTTAAAAATGTATTTTACACAAAAATCTAATGTTCCTCAAACTGGTGGGTAAAAATATGTCACAAAGTAACACATTTTGCAATGAAAACAATAGAAGCCATATCCACCAAATTTTACAATAGGGTATCATTTTTAAATGTATGTCATTGGGTTGATGATGAAATTGCAAAATAACCCTACGAGATTAAAATGTGTTTCGTAATTACATTATTTCTGTCGACTTTTCCTTCTTTAGAAGCTTTCGCTCATGGCGTACGCCATAATAGAGAAAGCAAATGCAAAATGTGCCGTGGATTTCATTATTCGTACCTATTTATAGATACATGTTTACACCGCACTCCACTTTGTTAGCATCTGTTTAATAACTGCTTACTGCTCTTACAACTATGTACTTGGGTTAAACTACTCATATATGTGAGGCTAACAATAAAAGGTGAAATTTTTGCTTTTCCGTTTGCACAAGATAATGTATTTACTCATATCTGTACAAATTCTACGTACCTACATACATGACGTACTTTAACTACCCATTTTTGCGGAAGTTCAACCGATTTTTTCAAGATCAAATGAACAACAAAAATGGGAATGGATTATTATTATCATAATCTACGCTCATACTCTCAAGAGGATATAAGTTACGCTTTTGAATTTTAAATAAATTATGTGACACTGACAGGACATAATCGCGAGCATCAGCACTACATACATATACGCCAAAAGACTGATTCTCATCGCGATCACTACAACGCACTGAAAACATGACCTCGCGCCAAAAAGCTTTAGCGGAAACTTGAATTATTTATCCTTTTATCAAAGTAATGGGCTCAACGAGTTATTTTAGATCTTTGTGTGATCTGATATATATTATCTGACTTATTCAGCGAAAAAAATGACATGCACATTATACATTTTGTTATTTGACTATGACGGCATTTTACCCACACACCGAGTCCACTCTCGTCATTTTCATATCACATTACTTGGTTTTGTGTAAAATATGTAAAGTTTCACATACAAGCGCATTCTGAGAAGAACATGCATTCAATATATATACCAGGAGAAAAATTAATAGTATTTTAGGTGTATAGAATAGATACACATTATGACATGAGACAATAGTGGCACATATCGCTGAACAAAAGTGGAAACTTTCCGTCGTTTTACCAACTGATGAAATACTAAAGCACAACCCTTCCTTAAATCAACATATAATATGTATAAGCTCTCTAATAAAAAATCTATTACGCACAGAAATCCAAAAGGAATGATACTATAGTACGCATTTATAAAAAATAAGAGACAAATGGAAAAAACTGGTATATTTATTATGAAGAATTTATGTAAATATCTACTTATTAATACCTGTATGTATTTTATATTCCAAATTTTCAATACCGAATCGATTTTTTCTTGCGTCTTGCGTAATCAATTGATATGCTTTCAGTTTAAGTCTTTTAAATGTTATTTAAATATGTGTAATAGGCGTATTTGCTTGTAAAAATATATATACATACCTAGATAATCCGATGCTGATAAATTTCTATTAGAAAATCGTGTCATAACTATATAAGTAGGTATTTTGACATTTTCTATGGAAATATTTCGTTGTAGTTTTTTTATAAATAATTTTTAATAGCGTTTTTATTGGCAGTTTCATAGAAATACTAGAGTTTTATTACCAAATAACAAAAACCGAATGTCAAGAACTTTGCATACATATTTACATCAAAAGAACAAAAAATATTTTGTCTCATTTTGCCCCAAAGTTAAGGATACTATCTACTGGATTGGATGTTCAATTATTTGTTAGTTTTTTTACGTGCTGTTGTCTTCAGGTTTTCAGGTTGCAATTACAAAACATTGATTTTGTTTCTTTTTACCCTGTGCCAAAAACAATGCCATCAAAGAGTTTTCATTAAACAATTTCCTTTTTGGGAGACTACAAAAAAAGTTTGGACATTTCATGAATCAAAATGAACACGCCCATCTAAGTTGATACTATTATTGAACTAAATTCTACTTTCCATTTCTACATTTTGATGATGACTATGATGAGCTGGGCGTAATGACTTGACTTAATTTCTTTTGACACAGTTGCATGATAACCTTTGAAAACTTTTGTAGCTGTCATAAAACTCATTTTTTACTTTTCCTGATGTGTAAGCTTACCGACCAAGTAAAGTAGTAAATTTCAAGTTTGAACAAAACCCCGAGAAAAAAAGACATTTTGGGAGGTTTCCTTATCTAATTGTTATCAATTTTTCATCGTTTACCGAACATTACTTCTAGTTATATTCATTTCCGCCTTCCCTGACAATTCTTGTCTATGGAAATCTAAAAAAAACTCCTATATGCTATATTTTTTATGTGAAGAAGCGCATATTTGCTATTCTGAAGCTCTAGTTATTAGTTAGTCCGGAATTATTTATAGTGAATAAATGGGTGAATGAATTTGAAAAAGATTTACTCATCGGCACATTTACTCCAATCGCAATAAAGCAAGTTAACTACTACAAAAGCAAATAAATGCGTTCATGCCACTTTCCCTCTCGACATGGAAAAATGTCGGTGATCCGAATAAATACAATTGGAACAAAATAATTTTTCTCATGAATTCAATCAACCGTGCCTCAGAACAGAAGGTACGCAATTGAACAGAATTGTATTGGATGTATGGTCTTTTCCTGCAGTCAATATAACTCCTATAGTGTTGGCTATATAATGTATAGTATAAAACATGTAGTGAAAGCAACTTGGACAAACCATAATAGTATAAATGTTTATCATGCGCAGGTATTGGAAATCAATTATGTATTTTTTATTTAACAAATAATTTAACATTCATCCTCTCTTCTATATATCTCCTTGCTTGTATATATGTATTATGTTGATTCCCTATATAACGATGATTATGATGATGGCCTCTGAATAAAATACTTTTAAAGAAATATTATTTGAAGCAAGTCTTAAGTTTATAGAAAACAGCCTTCAGTCACAATGAACTTAAAAACTGCAGTGAGGCTAGAATAGTACAAAAGACTGGACTGTTTTTGCCTCTGACAAAAAAAAATATTCTCATGAAACAGGCGAATGTTTCGAGCGGAATATCCATGTAACCGTGGCACCAGGAAATGCTAAAGTAAATGCCTGCAAATAAGCAACAAGTTATTCTTATCCAAAACAGTGTGCACGTACGTGAAAAGTCAAAAAGACACAAGTGTGGCAAATAATGAGAACATTGAGCATGGGAGAGAACATTTGGTGTGTAATACAAAAAAGGTACACTTCCTTCGTAATAATAATAATATTTCAAAGTCGTGAAAAAAAGTCGATCCCATGTCCCTATTTTCATGCTCAATTTGACAAATTTGTACAAACTCATAATGTTAACAAACTAATACATACATATATGCCCCTCGAGTTTGTTTTTTTGTTAAATGCATACTTTTCTGAGAAAAAACATGTGTCAATGTGTACTGATTAGGGAGTGTCTATATTATGATAGGAAAGAAACGGTATATATTTTGTTACGTAAGTATATATGCCCGTATATAACTTTCTGCATTATTATGGAGTGAGTGAATTATGAAAAGTGCACTACTACACTACAACTATCGATTACCCAATTGTATCATTTGAAGTAATTGTCTTTATAAAATGTCAATTCTAATCCATTTTAATCTATATTTGAATTATTGAATGCCTGCCCATCTGCAATTTGTTATGCTTGCAGGTCAAAATTAACAATTTATGTCTATTGTTCGAGAGAACCTGCGAGCATTATCATTTGCTAATCTACACACGGAATAGGATAGTAAATTTAAATGAGAATATGATGATGATGATGATGATGATGATGATGGATCAAGATAATGGTTAAGTTTACTCGCTCAAAGTCAAATGCCATTGTGTGGATGAGTTTGGGGTAATGTGAAATTTGACGCTAATGAAAAGTGTACAATCATTTCAAAGAAAATTGATCAAAGCAGAGAAATTTGATCAAAGAAACACTCAATTTTATGATAGTGAAAATGATGAAATTGAATGAATGGCAGATGAAAGTGAGTGATGTTGGAGATGTATCTTCTCTAAAGTGTCATTTTTCCTTATTTTATGAATAAAAATACGATTTAAACTTAATTTTGATATATTTTTTCCTTACCAAATGAAGGTAAGACATCTTGGACTGGTTTATTTTGATCGCGCCTGTTGCGAGAAGAGAGTTGTGTGCGAATGAGGTCTCGATCAAAAGACGAAAAAAAGCGGGGAAGCCAAGTGGAAAATGAGGAGGATGTTTCCAATTGAAAATTCGAATATCGGTTTACCACCCTGAGAGTTGCAAACGCCTTTCCTTTTCTCCTAGTGTTAGCAAGGATGATGTGGTGGTAGCTTTCTTCCTTCCTCTTTCTGGATTGTCAGTTCCACAAGTGTGGTTTCGTCATGCCAAGTGGGAAATTGTACGTTCAAATGGTGAAAGTGCAAAAATAAGAGAGAGTCAAAATAAGATGGAATTAATGCAAGACAAGATATACACAATAATATCAAATGGTACAAAATAAACTTGTATATATGTACACATCACAAAAAAGAGGCTACTTATATTATTATATGGCTAAATAGACAGTTGTGTTTTTTTCGCTATAAAGTCAGTGGTTTGTTTTTATTTTACTGCAACTACCACAAAGATGCATAAATTTTTCTTTTTCTGACAATAGCTTATATGTGTTGTTTCTCTTGTTTTATGGGGCAATAATGACAAAGTAAATGGCTTGGGAATGCAAATGAATAGTTGCCATGCTTTTTTATTCTTTCTCTCTTGACTCATTTTTGTTGCTTCACTGACTTCATTCTAACCTCAAAATAAAAAAGGGCTGAATATAGTGATTGTAGTTGCATTGAGCCTTATAAAGTAGTGTCATCATATAGCAAATAAAAGAAGGAACTCAAATATGAATATTTATTTATTTTTTGTGGGGAACAATCATTTTTGGCTAATCAACAAGTAACAACAGAATATTTTATGAATGGTACTTTAATTCTCATTTGTTGTTTGATTGAAGGAAATAGCTATGGAGAAAGTTAATCAGGAAGGGTGTAAATTTCTTTCTCTTAAGCGATGGTAAAAAAAAGGAAGTACTGAGAAGATTTTAAAACACAAACTTACGTTTTTCTTTGTTGGACAACTGCGTTTGAATAGAAAGTCACCGAGTTTATTTATGTTTTTCCGTGTTTAATATATTTTGTATTTGTGTGACAAAACAGGGTAGGAAAGTGTGATATATTATGTGTGTAAGTTGGAAAATTTTGGTAATATTTTTAACAATTTTTGTATATGGAGAGCAGCAATGAATACGAATATTAAAAAATATTGAAAAGTCACTTTTTAATTTTTGGAAACAACAATTTATCTTATGTCTAGTATTGAAAAGAAAAAGTTAAACAAAAAAGTATCGTGTTAAGAGCAGCCACCCTTTTGAGATAACAGCAGACTATATTATGTCCTGTAGTGTGAATTGTTTTTGTGTTTGTGAAGAAGACTTGATTATGATGTTGTTGCCGCTACGCAAGTGAATGAAAGCAGCGTTCAGGGCAAACTAGTTTTCTTCGGATCAGTTTCAACAAGTTTTATACGGACTTCTTTTTCAGTCCCTCGCAAGTAGAACGAAAACTCCAGCAGGAGGAGGAGGACAGCTATACAGAACACTAGCCAAACCAGCTAGCAGCAACAGCGTTAATACACGATGAAGTCATATTATTGTACGTATCCCCACCACGGCAACTTTCCTCCAACTTTGTTCAGTATGTTTGAAATTACAAAATAATAATGACGTATATACAGACTCTGTATTACAGAGTATTGTGTGCCCTGTGCTGTCTCATTGTTTTTGGTTCAGCTAAGGGGGAGAAAAGTTCGTCGGTGTGGGAGAAAAAAGAGCAAACATTAAAAAAAAGTCAAGCCAAAAGAAACGAACGTTTGAGCTGATGGAGTAACAGCTTTCATATGACTCTATCATAATAATAGGGCGAACGTGAAGTCAATCCATACAATATAATAATATTTATCCAGTGAGACACACTAAACATGAATATATTGTAAATACATTCAACACACTATCATTCGTTTTACATAAAAAGAAATAATTTTTTATTATGTGTGGGATATTTACATACATATACGTACGTAGTATGCCCGTATAGTTCGTTAAAATTGCGTATGATCGTTAATCTAGTCAAAAACTTCGTATGTTTTACCACAAAGGCGACTGGAAATCCTACGCAATTTAGTGTTGTGGGACAATGAGGATGGTTATTATTACTTTTTTATGACACTTTGACATTTTTCCGTTACCATGCATGTAGGTGAATCAAAATTAAGCTATACACGAAAATAATGCTTTAAGCATGCAAGTATCTGTATTGGCAGCATTGCAGTTTGACAATACGGATTGACTGTCTTTCCTTCTTAACTAAAAAAATCGTTTAGTTTCCAAGCTGAATGTGTCACAGAGGTTTTTAGACATTCAGCCTTGTTGTTATTAATACAGGGTAAATATATCTTATAAAGTGATGCGCACAATCCATTATGATTAAGCATTCTGCGTCAATGTGCACTTTGTAGTTATTATGAAGCAAGGAGAAAACAAGTGAGAGTTATGTAAGACATTCTAGAAGATTTTTACGGATATACAACAACACACACACATACAGTAATGTTCTGTCTTGGGTTTAGGTGAAGACGGACGGAGAGTGAAAAAGTAAGCAAGTGATACAAGTAGTACATGTATTAGCATTCGTCGCACCAAGCAACAAAGCAACCCCTTTCTTATTTTGGGTCATTTTACGTAAACAGATTCTCTCTTTCCCTCATTCATCCATACGTGCTCCCACTCACTCAGTGAAAGTTTTAACAAAAACAGGAGCATCTCACAACAAAAATATCTGCAATGAAGACGAGGTGGATGGCGAAATATACATAAATAGTGTTAGCGTAAGTAAAGTAGCTGCTTAAGAAGAGCGTGTAGTTACAAGTTGGGTTTAAAAAAAACCAGAAATACGGTTTTTATATTTGTATTGCTGCCATATGGCTTATTCCACCCGATCAGGCCATTTGTCAACAGAAAGAAAATTGGCTACTAACTATGTATCAATATCACCAACGTCTTTAATCATTATCACTTCTTTTGCTTGTTGCCCTCCATCCATCCTTCAGAAAAAAAAATATTTCCATGTTTTGTCACTGACTGTTGCGTTTTCCTTGTTTTCCTATCAAGTGTATTACCATCCCCTCTCCAATTTCTGACTTGGTATGTAGAAAGCATTCAACAAGCCTCCCACTCGAGACTTGAGCAAGAAAGTATAAGGAGGCCATCAAGAAGGGCTTAAGCCGTAAACATGAATTTGGCTTTGTGTATTTCTTTTACTGAATTTAAAGATAGCTTTCATACAAGTGTACAGAGAACTTTCCGGAACGCACATGATGAGAATGTTGGTATGGAATACTTAAGGATATTATTATGACTAATGGAATTTCCATTTCATTCGAATTTTACACAATGACGTATGTACCAGTTATATTTTACGCTTCGGAGAGCCAAATGAAATGCGTCTACTATCTCTATTTGCTAGACTCGATGATGTGAGCGTTTAACAGATTACTTTTTATTTAATAAGGAAAGCGTTATAGTAGCTACGAAAAAGAAAAATGTGGGCGATCCGTTTTTGGAGCAAAGTCAGGCAGTACAAAATTAATTTACATAGTTTCTTTCGTTTCGATGAACCATATTTCACAATTGTATTGGTTCAGGTTCCCTACAAGTTATAAAACATACAAAGATAAAACAATGTAGAAAATATTTACATACTATTAAAGCAGTGTTTTATGCATAGCATGCCAATTTCAAAGCTTCATATTGTTGAATATTTTAATATAATAATAATGATGATAAGACTGTTGAAAACTTTGTTTGTTTATAAATTTGGGGAATTTGCAAAAAAAGTATAACCGACGAGGAAAGTTTGGATTTTGGAGAATGATTTTGGATAAAAATTTCATGTTTTTCTTGTAAAAAAGTTGTATAAATTGTAGACATTAAAGCTAAAAAAAACACACGCTTATTGCCACACATATACTATTCTAAACATGCACATACATAATTTGAACTTTTCGGAATTTCACTAGTTTGCTGTCCAAAAATACAAAAACGAACCAAAAATCATTTAAAGCCTGAATTAA
Source organism: Paronellides praefectus (assembly GCA_027744595.1). Lineage (NCBI taxonomy): Eukaryota > Metazoa > Arthropoda > Collembola > Entomobryomorpha > Paronellidae > Paronellides > Paronellides praefectus. The sequence goes on along the minus strand of JAITYZ010003497.1, from coordinate 5,718 downwards.
GTAAATACCGAAAACATAATAATACCTGCTAATCTAGAAACAACAAAAAAATTTAACCGTGTGATGTCATAACACTAACTATATGAAAATTTAGAAAGTATATTTCAACTTATTTAGTCCTATTTTAAATTATTTAAAACATTCCGACTTAAACGTTTTGAATTTTAAAGTATTTGATTTTGATGAAGATGAATACCATTTGGAACAAAGATGTTAACTTCCGCAGCCATTGACATTTAAGTGTACGAATCATTTTCGTCCAGTGGACACACTGATTTGGGAAAATGCATAATATATTAAAACTGAAATAACATGTGTCTGCATCTGAATACTCAAACGTTTTATATCTTAAGGGATTACAGACAGACAGGCGAACATTGCTGTCGTGTTTACTTTTTAACAAGCATTTTATAATTTTGGTATTTAATAAAACAAAGAATTGCATCACAAAAAAGTAAACATGTAGTTTCATCAGTCATAATTTATGCATTCGCGTTACGTAAACTTTTGCTCCAAGAAGTATTCAGCATCGGAATCCATCATGTTATTTTATGCAAATGAACTAAATAAATACTAGGAAATTGAAGGCTGAAAGAGATGAGCTAGACCACAACAACGCAACATCTTTGTTCTATTCACATTTTTGTTTTCTGTGATTATATATTAAACAAGAAAGGCAACCTGTATAATTGATAACCTTTCTTGCTTTTACAAAGACAACATTATTCATGCAAAGTATTTAACCTCTGCATTCAGTACTTTAGACAATGGTATCTTAATTCTCAACTTATACACTCACCCCACAACTACTTCCTTTCTTTTGCTAAAGAGTAAAGAACTGTATGGAAATGTTACTAATTTCTGTTTGTGTCTCTTCTCAATAACTCCCCAAATTGACAAACTTTGAATAAGATATGAAAAACAGAATCGTTTATTATATTGTCTCCAAATATTTTGTTGAGCACATGAAATAGAATCGACTACCTTAAGATGCACTTTCATTACATTAACTCTTGACTTTTGTATGAAGGTTAGGTGCAAGGAAATGGAATGTAGAAATATGCATGAATTGATGTAAAAATTTACTTTGAAGTCAACGTTAGATAACATTTTATGCTCATTATTTCTATTGTTACTTCACGAAGAAAGATAAATAAATTTGGAGCTTTTTTACAATTCACTTTGTTGTCTTAGCATTGATTTATCGAGATTTAGTTAAACAGATAGTTGTGCGATTAATTCTTATCTGAAATTCGTTTTAAATACTTACAGTCAAGTTGTCAAGTACCAATACTGCTTTTGTGATATTTGATTTGACTTTTCATTTTCATGACCATTTCAATACTCGGTTCCAAGAAATTAAACTTAATTTGGATTTAACTGTAAAATGGAAGATAATTGGTAGAAAAATACCTGATACAAAGCGCTGGTGAGTTTTATGTAATATGACATCGGATGAATGGTTTGAAGAACAAAATAGAATTTTCCCAAATGTTATGTATGACACTTCAACGCGAAAGATCAAAGTAATACGGAAAATGAGTTTACCTATTTTGCTATATTTTACTACAAGCTCTCAGGAAAGGGGTGAGTCTATTGTTTGATGACAAGCTTAGAGCGACATGCGAATCCTCATTATTTGCCGGAGGTTGTCATTCTTGTTTACCTGCCATCACATCGTACAGGAAGCCACACCAATAAATTATATTTAGACATGACCAGAAATTGTTCGATCCAAGTTGGATCATCCAACCGGAACATTGGAATATAAATATTTTATTTATATGCTATTCAAAATATATATTAGTGATAATAAAAATAGGTACTAACGCTTTAGTCGGACTTATTTGGCATTTAATCCAGTTTCTTCCACTGTCGACATATGATATGCGTTCAATCACCTCTATAATCCGGTCATAGGTTTAACTGTAAACAAGCTTGATTAATTGTAGAATATCAATCTTTGTTTACATAATACACAGTTAATGTAAATGTAAATATATCTAGCAAGTAGTGAAAGTGAAGCATGCCCGACAGGAAATCAGGAGAAAACAACCATATATTAGATATTAATATATAATTAATTTGATTACGATTAGTACGAACGTGTTTAAAAATTTCCTAATAAATTAATTTTAATTCGCTCAAATTTCTCAGATTTAAATATTATATTTATAAAAAATGTAGTTCTGTATGTACATTTGCAATAAAGTTACCATACTTGAAAATTACTGTTACTTATTTCCTAACTTTTGAGTTGACCATTGTGGTAAATTAATAATTTTTTGTCTTAATTGGCCCCTTTACCGTGTTTGGATGTAAGGAATCACATACAGCGTTTTATCGTTTCAAAATGTCTGCCGTCCAGGCTCGCATTTTCTCGAAAATTATTTCGAATTTTGGAATTCTGTCGTCGCGAATTGATATCGCTGGAACGAATTCGAAACCTAGGTCAAACGGTCATCCCTCGGGGATGGAAGGAGTGTTTTAAAGGCTCAGGTTTATGTATAACGCATATTATATCTTGTGATGCATAGTTCGAAAGAAAATACATAGCACTCTAAAGAACAAGTATTACTTTGACCTTCAAATGGGAAGAAAAAGATCAATAGCGTGAACACACTACTACCAGTTCAACATAACAATGTCGTTCAATCAAGTTACGCAGGATATTAAGCACTTAAGGATTGCATTTAACAGTAAAAACACTAGTACTATGCTTAGGATCATCTTGCAGTGGTTCTTTCATACTGCGTTACATGGGTTAATTTTATCGTCTTCATACGGCTGAAAATCCCGATGAATTCGCAATCTTGCGAAGTTATTACCTAATTCCATCTCTGAGTTAATTGCAATGGATAGTTAACGTAATTGATTTCAAGAAAGAAGTTAACTTAAACGTAAGAATATGTGTGTGTTTTGCCAGTTAACCCACAGATACTCAATTGACATCATGGCATCATAATTTTTTTTGTGACCTATTAATAAACCCGATTCGAGAACAGTTATACAATCAACAGTGAGTTGTAAGTTACAACTTGTAACGTGGGTTGATTTGCTGTAGAAAGGTCTTATGCTTTGGCAAAATTTCGGTCATGTTTACCCCAAATGCACGCCCGCACAACAAACCTGAGTAATAATTCAAACAATTACTGAATAAAACTGATCACAGCCTCCTTCGCATTATTAACTATTAGCGGAACACCTAACGAGTGAAGCAGATTAGTGTATGCCAAGGGAACGTGTCTTCGTTCGTCCATCCGTCCGTAACGCAATAGGTCTCTTAAATTGTAATGAATTAGAAGCTGGAACCCCGTTTTTAATACGAATGTCCACCCACCCTTTCCCCAGGAGATGAGTGATGAAATGCACAACTGAGAGAGTTAAGATGGTGTACAGTGGTAGATTAAATCGCGAATATGACACCTGTTAACCCTTGCCTCATTCTCAGAAATGAGACACACAAATATTTATTCCAATCTGATAAAATAGCTGGTTAGGATTAAGAAATGGTGCCTCGGAAATAGTAACTTTCGCAATTAATGTTTATTGAGAGTTGTAGTGAAGTACTAAAAAAATAAGCAAAATTCGTGAATGGTGTTGTAATAGCTTATACAACTAATAACAAGCGTATGCATGCATACCTATGTGGACATTAGCTAATATTGTTATTTATTTGCATAAGTCGTTGTCATGTAGTTCATTACACTTTACGTATGAAACCAAACGTGACCTGTGGTAAAGTTTTCACTGTAATAGTAGTAAAAGCTGCACGTCAGCATTTATTACTTCCTTATAATAATCCTAACAGCAATAATTGTTACCGCTTAGAAAATAACATGACAAGTTTTAATTATCATCTAAACTTTTCCTTATATTTAATTTGGAGCGTATGTAAATACACACTATTTATATAGTAGTGGTTAAATAAAATAGACAAGCTCCCTCAAATATTTGAAATCAAAACTTGACTGGATTTTACTTGATAAAAGTTTGTGACGCAGAACGTTTTCCCCTTACATCCCAGTAAATATTGACTGCGAGTACTTCTTGTAGAACTGATGACTCCCACATGATGTTTCCTTACCCCAAATTAAAACTTGATGGAATTCTTTTTCTTTCTTTTTGCTCTATTTATCTCTCTGTTTTATTTATCAACCATCTCAAGAGGTTATCATGAACTCATGACAGAATTCAAGCAGCATTTCTCATTCTCATTGGAATGGTATAACGATTACAAGAAGGTGAAAGTGGGCTGACATACGTACATACATACATATCTGAAAATTCCCATATCATTTTAAGATGTCGAATGTTTCAAACTCTGTTTTTTTGACAAGATAACAATTTGATGATATGTGTGTTTGTGAGTGTATTATTTACGTACAAACCTAAATGGATAAGTTATCGTTTGTCCTACCAAAGGAAAACAAAAAGAACTACTACATACGATAACGCTACGAAACTTTGTATTCTTTGTATAAATGTTTAAATCCGTTTTTTAGTTTGATCCAGTTTTCTTATTTTGTTCATTTCATTTGTTAAAATGATGTATTTCCGGTCTAATAATGTTTTGTACATTTTCTTCTTTATAAACTTATAATAAACCTTACAAAATGTTTTTCCTTGCTGTACTAACTGAAGGAAACATACCCAGAGCATCTTTTAGCATTTACCAGCCTTTGATTGAACGGACTTGACCGTTCATTGTAATGAAATAGTGACCAAAATGTATATTGAATTGATAATCTTGCTTCCGCATTTTCAATATACCAATATTTAGTTAACATTCTGGCTGGGAATGACATCAATATTATATTATTAATTATAAATATAGATGTTAAACTCTAAGGGTTAGCTGTAAATCTCCTCTTTCATTTCATGACACCCTGCTGCTTCGGCTTTAGTAATGCTACGGGAGATCTTGTAGCCCCAAGAAATCACCTCTTTGTATTCTCAATCAGCAACAGTTGCAAGCAGCAAGTTTCCTTATTAGTTGTTTCAAGACTCCCCCAATGATTCTGGCCATATGCAAAGAGCAGCGAAGTGAAAGCATGTTTTCTCCCAAGCACAACATACCGATTTATGTCATGTAACGCCACCTTTGATTTAGTGTATTTCCTATTATCCAGTCTTTATGAAACATTCCATCATTCCACCCATGTATATGTGTTGTTGCAAAACTAAATTCAATCTCCTACAATATTGTAAACTTTTAAATTCGATTGTTAAAAACCATACATTCAGTACTTAAAGTGAAGCACATTAAAAAACACTTATTGCGGATCTATTTCTCTCTACAGCAATAATTTGTATTTTGTGCTTCAGTCTCGGTTTCATTTTTTTCTTTTATCCCCTTTATGAGCAAGCATAATATCTTTACCAAACTTGATACATAGGGATTTTTTGAAATGCTTATTCTAAATAAAAGGTCAATGAATTTCAAAATAATTAGTTAACTGCAGCTACTTACTTAATTGTAATTAAATTTGTCATACTGCGTCATGGCAAATGGCATATCATTTAAAAGCACGAGACGATTAATGAAAGAAACCAGCGATACTTTTACTCCACCTTGCAGGTGCCTGAATTTAGCTATGTTACTATAAGCTATGTTTACCATGGTAATAAGTTAATTATTATTATTATTATTATTGTCTTTATTTCAAAATTTTTAACATTTGCGTTTACAAAATGCATAAGTTCATATAGGGAATT
>JAITYZ010003496.1:0-18503 GCA_027744595.1 Paronellides praefectus | reverse complement strand
ATTGACTATCATCCTCTGCTGTTGCACCTTGACTGTCTTCCTCTTCCTGAGATTCATCAGATTCATTCGTGTTCCCTTCCTCTTTGGAATCATCACCATCTTGTTCTGTGGAATCACCTTCTGTTGACGCTGTTCCATCTCCGTCCGGTGGTTCCCCACTGTCTTCCGTACTCGCCGTGTCTTCTTCCGTTTCATCTTCTGGACTGCTGGTTTTCAGTGCGGCGTCCACGTAGCCCTTGCATTGCTCTGCAGTGGGCGGTGCTTTAGATGCATCTGTGGATGGTTGGGCCTCTTCACCTGTACGACAGTAGCACAGAAAATTAAACAAATTCAGAAGAAGAAAATTGGATCTCCTCTTGCTTGAGAAATTTATGGGAAATTATGAAATTGGAGAGATTTTTATCCCGTGTACTCGTAAATCGCTAAAATTACATTGGTTTAATAATGTAATAATACCTTGCGGTCAATTTCAGTTTACATTCACCAGAAACATTCCTATAATTCTCATATTTCTGTAAAAACTAATATGCATACGCATTATGCATGTAATGAAATATGGGATTTTCCTTGGGAAAATGGAATCTTATAATAAAATTCTTATTTGCTCTGTGGAATGACCGTTCTCTTTTCTCTCCCCCTTTTTTGTGTTTGTAGTTTCTGTATGTTGACTAGTTTTCAAGTGGGCTGTTATTACAGTGTAGTGTACTCAGATCTCCAATTGTAAAAATGTATGGGAATGACCCTTGACAAGTATGTGGTAAATTTTTTTTAAAAGAAAAAAAGCGTCTCTTGTCCATATTTTGCATCGTGCATTTTATACATAAATATTCTATATTAAAGTTTTGATCATTCCAAAAATATAATATTTCTAAAAATATAACCGTTGTTCTTTGACTCGGTATGATTAATGATGAGCTATATTTAGATTTAGACCATTACTTGTTACATACAAAAAATAGCATTTATAGTATATGCGGAATGTTATTATACATTACATTAATGTTTCCTACTACTGGGTGTCGTATTTTGTGTGCAAGCCAGAGAAAATTTTATATTAGAATTTCCTTCCTCAGGTGATTCCATTGGCACGTATACCACGTGCCTTTAAGCATTTAGCTAAACCATAAATTTAGCAAGCAATTGGCATGTTATACATAGGCACATATTATATGTTACTACGTGTGCTCCTAGACAAGAAGAATATATAAGTTGTGTCAATGTCAACAGGAGGTCCTGAATCTGAAATGCTGTCGTCTTGAGTTTTTTTTCTTCATGGGAATACATATTACAAAAAAAACTTTTGGACTAGACTCTTACATACAGTTCACATAATGATACTCTCTGATTTGATGTGTGAGTGTGGTTGTGAATTTCACGCATTTTTGTCAACTGACGTGAATTTTGATACATTTAGAATTTCACTCTGTATAATTTGTATTTTATTAGTCCGTCAACTATCTAGCTTTGAACAAGGAATATACTTGCGTATAGGCTTAGGCTTATGTATGTACAAGAAATGATATGGAATGCCGTGTGTTCGTTTTGCTTTTTTTAACAAGATTTTAATTCCAAAAATTAATATCATGGATGGTGTCATGTCGGGATGGACAGGGCAAGCCACAAAAATTTTTCTCAGCACGCACAGTTGTCTTGTCTTTTTTGGCCGTGTCGAATATCACCACGACCGACCATCATGATCATGGCTTGAAATTCGACTCTTCATGTCGAGATTTTTTTTGTCTTTTGAGATTTGACGATGATGAGAATATATTTTTTTAAGGTGTGAACAAATATTCCACTGATTGCGACAAGATCATTAGCGCAGTTTTCATAAATACGTATATCCCTATTCTATCTTTGTGCAACAATGCAATAGTTTACCTACTTTAAAAAATGCATTAACAGCACATTTAAAGCAATATAAATAGGTGCATATATAATTTATGGTTGTTTTGTTGAATGTTTTTTTCTCCTACTAAAACACGATACCTTGCTTTTGTTTCTTTGTTTTATTTTATGAAACTAAGTTGACTTATATATTCTTTTTTGTTCTGCATATATTTTTGGCCCAGTTGGCGTACAGCCACTAGTAATGGACGCGCGAGACGTTATGTACCTATCCATCTTATCGCTCTCTCTCTCTCTTTAACAGGCGACGAGGCAGCAGCCAACACATTTAATATTAATATTACACAAAAACATTCTATCGGTTGTTCCCAGTGAAATTTTACTTTTTCTAAAAAAAATGACGGTGACGAGAATGATCCTACCATCATCATTATATTATGCCTGCAACAAGCTATATAGGTTTTTTTGTCTTAGCGCAAGTGAGAAAGTTGATGATGATGGGCTGCGTGTGTGTGTGAGTATGTGTGACGAATGCATATAAAAATGTTATGCCAATTCGGATAAAAATTATTGGAACTATTTTTGAGTGTCAGTGTAAGCTTGGCAGGCTCACTTCTCCTATAATCATTCCCATTTATTTTTTGCAAATGATGACTATGACGTGTAATAATCATATTTATATGCGTGTGATATGATATACATATAGGTAGGTATATATATACTGTATACTGAGATGGTGGTGGTGGAACCTTTGCGAAATATTTCATGGTGAAATGAAAGAAAGAGGGGGAAAAGTTATTCCAGATTTAATATGGCAAATCCTACACACATATGTGAAACTGAGATTATTTCAAGTTAATAGTGAGTTGTTTGTTGTAGCATGGCAAGATATATTATGGCAATGGTATAAAAAAAATAAGTAGACTGAAGAAGAAGAAGAGATGATCATTATGATGCTGTACCACCGTTGCTGGTTTTATGCAAAAAGTTAAAATTAGGTTAGATCTGCAGGTGCCCTTTAAACTGGCATGCGAACAAAATGTTGAGATGAGCAGAATGAGTTTTGTGTGTGTGTGTCTTTGGGTATTATTATATGTGGTTGGATATATACCACTCTTTCTTCAACTCTATTTTTATGCAGACAACTCTCTATTTTCGGTTTATACCGGAAAGAATAAAAGAAAAAGGAAGAAATTTTTAGTACGCTTGTAGTACACAGCTTATATAGAAAGTTTAAAGAGAATAGATAGAGATAATCTTGTCTTGTTCGTTTATTCGCTCATCATTCCAATGCCCCGTGAATAATAGGTTCATGATTTTGAAAAAGACTCGGCGTGCTATGGCTTAAAAATTTACTCGGCTTTTTCTTTTTTTGTTGATGCACGTATTATAAACATGTTCACAAATTTCATGTATTTTCATAAATTGCTACACAGATTTTGTGTAAGTGATTTGGTTAAGTTGGTGGAAAATTTTAACTTGCTCCGACTTTACAGACACACTCATTCGTATACCTATATTTAAAGCAAGTTTATGGCGATAATGTTGATAAACGAAGATGAAGTACAAAGGCAAGAGAGAAAAGTGAATCGTTTTTACTGTCTCCACTGTAGACCGGATCCGGCCAGAAGGCCGTGTGGTTGGAAGTGACCTGTATGTGTGTGTTTTTGCTTGCACGTATCTTTCCAATTTTTACCATTAAGCTTTTGGATAATTTTTCTTATCAGATGTTGCATGCATGCATCTTCTTACATTATTTTTTGTATAGGCGTTTCATAGTTTGAAAAAAAACAACTTGGAAAAGTGGAGGTTTTTTTCTCTCTCTCTCTTTCCTCACTGCCATGCAAAAATAAATGGTCTATGTATGATTTTCCTTGGCCTAGTGAGTGTCACTAGAGAACTATTGATGAAAATTTATGCCAATATATCTGAAAGAACACCACGAACTGAACGAAATGACATCACTGAAAAAATAAATCTGTATTTTTCAGTGGGGTTTACGATAGTCATATGGCTTTGGCGTGCATCATCCTCCTCCGTGGTAAAAATATATATCTCTTTGTAACATCCACCACCAAGGCATTTTTTTAAAAGATGATGACGATATATGCACGTTTTTTTATTTTTAAGAATTGCAAAGATACACTTTTTCTTAACATGACCTATTCCAATATATTGCGAATTTCAACATCATTATATTTGAATGATAATTCATAAATATTATAATTGTACCTAATGATTAGTTATGATTTGTACCTGCAACTGTGGTGAGGCAGTGGTAAGTAATCAGTGAACCCAACAGGATGAGAAACCAAATGGAACGCATATTTGTTTCTTTTATATTAATTCGCACTTACTTATTTACAAAAAAAAATTATGATCACAAAAACAAATTAAAATAAATTTTCTTTCACTTCACCTTACACACATTAAAACTTTCTTTTTGAATGGGACTATTGCCCTTTTCTTTCACATTCACAAATAATCATTAATATTATGAAATTGGCGATTTAATTTGCTTTCTCCTGTGTTGTTCTCGCTCGATTTTTTTTCTCTGCTCACCTTTCCCAAAACTATTTACATTGGAAAGGTGGAGGAGAGAGCGAGATGACGAGAGAGAAAAAAGAGAAGCAGTGCAGTAGATAGAAAGAGGAGGAAGGGACAAAGAACAAGAAAAAATAAAAAGTGTGTATCGACAATTCTCGCTTTTCGTGGCAACTAATTATTATTCCGGGATGGTTAAACGGGAAAAAGTATTTTAAAAGTGGATGAAGGGAAAAAATATCCGCGATTCTACTGTATATTATACGCTTATTGTACAAAATATAAAGATAAGTAGAAAATTATGTAGTCAAATTGTGTAGCGGAGCAGAGGAAGAATCAGCGGTGGTAATAATAATAATAATAAGTAGGATGCTGCTTCTTCTTCTTCCTGCTCCTTGTAATAATCTTTCTTCTCACTTTCCTGATTTTCTCTCTGTTGCTTTTGCCGAATTGCCGATCTCACTCTCAAACTACTATCACACGGCACTGTGAGTGACGGTTTAATGGGGTGACTTCTTCTTGTTCATAAAATCCGAAATAGATTTACAACTTTGAAAAAAAATACTGCTACTACTTCCACTGCATTCTACTACTCATCTACAATTTGCACCACCACCACAACACATTGTATAATGCTAAAAGTGTTGTGTGATGATGATGATCTCTTTTAGTTGACTAATTTTCAGCTAAATCTTTTATTTTTTATTATTGTGTTACAAAATGCATATAATATGTAATTCATATGCCGTGGTTGGAAGGGTTGAGTTTGCGGATAATGGCGAAGAAGATGGGAGTGCAAGTGGATGGATCGAATGGTTGAAGATTCACTGCTACTAAGACTTGACTAAAAGACTAAATTATCATACTATTATTATATATTGTGTGCATGGCGTGTGGTGGTGTGGATTTATCGAAAAGAAATATTTAACGTGCGATCATCAAGATAACATTTGCTCACTTTTTCTCTATTCGTTTGTAAAGGATATATTTTCATTGATTTGAATGCCATCTCCGTCGGTTTGTCTATTTTATATCATCACACAATATAATAACTGTACAAGAAAATATTGTCTCTACTTTGCCATATCCGGTTTGCTTTCGAGTTTTCTTTCTCTCTCAATCTGGATGCCTATGTATATTCGCAATGATATACTGCCACGCTTTGAATTCTCTCATGTCTTCTTGAGCATCTCTTTTTCAACGTTTCCTTTGCTAAACAGATTATTATTTGGCATTTTGGCACTGATATTCGGCCTGTGGAATTGCCGGCATTCTTACGTATTGTAACGTATAATCGTCGGCTTTTTAATATAAATGTGTACGGTTAACCATTTTGCCATGATCATGCCATAACATTTGGGAAAATACTGTACACAAATTCAATATTTTGGGATATCTCAACATGTCTAATATAGACATATTATGCAAGCATGTATATAAGAGGTTTTGAAGTCTACAGGGGAAATACAAGCTTGGTATAGGCATCAGCAAATGAAATGTACCATGCTTTTGAGTAATGCAACATGGTATAAATATACATACATCAAAAAATGGCTTCACTTGTGTTTTCAATTTTCATAAAAGTCTGAAATAAAAATGCACAAGTGTTGGAGCAACTCGTTGAATGTAATGAAAATCCATCTCCCTGCAAAAAATCAAATGAAGGAAAGTAAGTTGGGATTCGGATTGCGAGAACGTTGATGGCATGTTGCATGCTTGGTATTTCTTCCAATTTGGTAGCCTTGCAGTTTGCTGTTTTGACACTGGTTTGAAATGTTTTGTCTCTTTCTCCTTGGACGTCTATATTTGTTTTAAACGGAACGAGGGAAAACATTTGCATGGCTAGTCAATTTTCTGGAAGATGATTTTTCATGAAAAGTCAAAGTTAGCGCAGCCGTGAAGTATATATAAATAAAATAAAAATAAAAGCCTTATTGATTTTTTAGAACGGTAAAATGATTGATATCTTCTCATCTTTTGTTATTTTTTATAGGCACGTAAAATTGAGGAATGGAGGCTGAGAAAGAAACGCCGGGATGAGGAGCGTGAGATCAAATTGAGAAAGCAAAGGGTCGAGGAAAGAGCTAGGGCTCACGCTGAAGCACAAAAGGCAGCTCCGACAGAAGAAACTTCTTCTAGTGCTGGTCCAGGTGCAGGTGGCATGCCGGGAGGATTTCCAGGTGGTGCCGGTGGCATGCCGGGAGGATTTCCAGGTGGTGCCGGTGGCATGCCAGGAATGGACAAATTGTTGAATGATCCAGAAATAGTAGAATTGTTTTCTGATCCCGGTAAGCTATTATGTGATGTGTTCATGTGAAATAATATTTGGCTTGCATGCATGAGTATAAATGTTAAACTAAATTATATGCATTTATAATATCCCAGAGGTTGCCGCAGTTTTCTCAGAAGTAATGCAAAATCCTGCCAGCATTCTGAAATATCAAAGTAACCCAAAAGTAGCAAAACTTTTGAGCATTCTTCAAACAAAAATGGGAGGAATGGGCGGTGGTGGTGGTGGTCTTGGAGGTATGGGTGGAATGCCTGGAATGGGAGGAATGGGTGGCATGCCTGGATTTGGAGGTTTTGGAGGAATGGGAGGGTTTGGAGGTGCAGGCGGAGGTGGATCGGATGCCCCACCATCAAATCCTAAAAGCAACACTGACGACTTGGACTAGTAAATTAGGAAGCTACCTCAATAGTAACCTACACGATTTGTCTTTTTGTTTTTGCAACATCATCTTCATAACGTGTGTAGTTTATAAGAACATATTAATGCAAATGAGGTGGTGTTTTTTTGTTTTTGAATGTGAATCTTTCCAAGTGTTTACCAAAGTAGTGAATACTTTTAATAGTTTGAAATTGATTTATTAGGAATGAATTTGGTGATTGTTATGTTGTTGTAAATCAATTAAAATTATAAAAGGGAAATGATTGGATGTGAAAACTAAAACAGTGTAGTACAATAATAAAAATAAAAGTTATTGTAAACTCAAATCAGGAATGATAATAATTACCGAGTGATGAAAGTGTAAATGAAACAAATTACATATTATACATATACAGCACATTAGTAAAAATTGATAGACAATTTGATATAAACAGATTTTGTAGAATTCAAATACTTAAAACAATTAATGCTAAGATAATTATAATATGCTGTTGTGAGAGTCTGTGAACTATATTCCATAAGTGTAATTTGTTTCCTTGTCCTTTCCATTGAATTTTTCATAGAATATATATATTATGTAGTGATGTGAAATTTAAGTAAGAACTTGCGTTCTTACTATGTATTACTTACTTGAATTCTACTGTACTAAAAAATAAGATTTAAGTCAAACTGTTTTCATTTACGAATAAACATTTTTGTTTAAAAAATGTTGTTCTACAAAATTCAATGAGTTGTAATAGTTATTGTACTAGTCAAGAATAAAACATTGATTGTCACTTTGTTACTAAACAGAAAGCCTTACTACAAAAATTGTTGTTTACTTGTGTTATTTATTTGGCATAATAGTACATGTTGATGCGAATATGAAACAAAATGAGACACTCTTGTTATTAGATCAATTTTAGGTATCACTATTTGACTTGAAACTTTATTGTAAATTGTAATTAGAAAATATATATGCTATAATACAACTAACTAACAACTTTATGTAACAATATGCGCTACACCTATACATACAACTTAAAAATTAAAAATTAGCTTTAATATTGTAAGCATATTCCAAAAATAGGTACTATAATTTTAATTAATTAGTATAAGTTTTTACGATACATCTAGTGAGCATCTTGTACTTTCTTGCAATTTACCACATCTTCGAAAAAAATCATTCCATTCCAGCTTCTTCATACGCACTCAAGTTAAAATTGTTAAGAGTCCATTGTTGGTTTAATTGCTCGTCTTCACAAGGCTGCACATCTACTGTGTCTTTTGCGACGACTGTCAAGCATTTGTTGGAATTGACGTGTTTAATTTTATTTAGCTGATAAAAAAGTCAAAGTCAAAATTTATTACGTTTTACTTTTTATCATAATATTTATTTAATGAAGGTAGATTTGCATATATTTTTTTGACTTACGCCCGTCATGAACAGCCACAATTGATTCCCTTGAAAACCGTGACAGGTAAAGAATTGTATCTTTTGCCCCCAGTAATCCAGGCACTGGTCATATCGTCTAATTTCACCTTTCTTTGTATACCAAAATCTTTGATTTCCTCCACTACCGTGACAAGGGAACATTTTTGCCGCAGCAGACGGTGTACTAAAAGTGTCCAGGCACAGATTACCACCCATTCCCATACTGCGAATCTGCCAAAAAAAAATAAACAAATGCGTCAGCGTATAAATCTAAATCTCCAAATGAAGCAACAATTAAACCTTTTCTTACTTCAGAATCAGCTATTGCGTCTTCCTTTGGATTGTATAGTTTTGGATACAAGTTTGTCAGGTACCACTCAAAGGATTTACATTTGAGACTGGTTTTCAACGTAATCCTTTCGCTAATGTCACCATATTCCAACTAAATAATTTGTAAAAGAAAGGCATATTATTTTTTTTTAATTTTTCATAACAATTAAAAAATAGATGAATGCACGACCTACTTTTTGTAAAGATTTCAACGAGTTTTCATAGTAGACACTATGTTCATCCATCCAAGTCTTTGCTACGCGCATTGTATTCTTCTGGATTATCTTCTCTACATTTGAATTTATCAAAGATGGAAGCCTTCCTCTGGCCACATCTACAAATAATTTTAATTTGTCATTGAAAATTAAAAAGCTTATCACAACATTTAGTACAAAGGTTTTTTTAACAAGAATAATGGGTATTAATTATAAACACAAAAACGCACGTCCAACTCGGGAACAAGGAACTAATTCAACTTGGCCCCCACACATCCATGCTTTCAATGACATTTCCAAATTTTCAGCCCCGATAACTTCGAGCTGCTTGTCGAAACCACCCAACAAGTTAAAAAATCGTTTAGACACAGCAAACTGACCATGTCCCGTGATTGGAGTGTTAATTGGTCCTGATGGATCATCTTTCGATGGTTTAGGTCCTTGCATTTTAAAAATCTATAGAAAAAATCAACAGTTTGTTAATTATAGTTAATAGGTATGTTCAATATTTGTATTGCGATACCAATTTAATTAAGAGTGAGCTTACAGCGAGATCCCATCGAAATGCATCCACTAATGTGGGTATCTGAGGACTTGGGGTATAATGAAACGTTACCGGCGAAATGACATCCAAGATTGGAACTGCGACTGTGTGCCAGTCCTTCCCAATTCTTGACATGAGAGGTTCCAGCCAACCTAAGTAATAAGTAAACAATGTGTAATTAAAAGTCAACGTTTTTCATGCTGTATTTTTATAAATTTATTACCTTTGTTGACCTCCACGTGTGAATCCAAAAATACAAATACATTCCCCAAAGCTCTCATTGTCCCACTCAACCTGGACCTGATTAGCCCTTCCCTCTCCTCATTCCTGTGTACATGTACATTCTCCCATTTACTACTAACATACACTTTTAACTCCTCCAACTGGAATGTCGACTCATCTGAATGATCGTCCACAATTATCAACTCC
This sequence comes from Paronellides praefectus, assembly GCA_027744595.1. Lineage (NCBI taxonomy): Eukaryota > Metazoa > Arthropoda > Collembola > Entomobryomorpha > Paronellidae > Paronellides > Paronellides praefectus. The sequence goes on along the minus strand of JAITYZ010003496.1, from coordinate 8,511 downwards.
TGGAGCAAATGCTTGGGACTCCTTTCCATCACAGAATGAATTGTTCTCAACAGAACGCTCCAAGCCTCATCATAAAATGAAATAATCACTGAAGCAGTTTGGGTAAGATTGGCATATTTCTTGGTTTTGCATGTATCATGTCTCGAATCAGGAATATCCCTTGTGACGCTGATATTCTTTGATACAACGTCCGCATATCCAAAATTTATTTTTTCCGATTTCACTACTGGTGTTGGCGGAGGAGGAGGTGATGAGATGGCGCTTGGCGTTTGTGTTTCTACTTTTGGAGATTGTGGTGCTACTTTTGGTGCTATTTTTGACGGGTCATTAGTCTTAGCGATGGACGTGGATGGATATGAGATTGATTGGGACAAAACTCCTGAGGTAACATCCACGTTTGAATTGAGGTGGTTTGTTTCTGAGGCGGATGTGAATGGCGATGAGATTGGTGGGTTTTTTGTCTTCGAGGGGACCTTCACATCTGGATTTTGGTAGTTGGCTTTAGGGGAGGACGTGGACGGTGATAATTCGACTGTAGCAACTTTGTCTGACATAATTGGTGTCACTGGCATGCCAGTAGTTGAGGCATCCACAGTATCCAACCATTTCACAACAACATTGTTCGAGTTCCACTTTTGAAGCGATTCCTCAGTTAATTTGTAGCGTGTCTCATTTTTAGACTTTGGTGACGAATAAACCTGTACGTTAGGGCTTTCAGTTGTTTTGATCAGGTTTGTTCTTTCCTTTGGAGATGTATCCACAAACATGACTTTTTGGTAATATGGAGGCTTCAATAGTTCCATCACTTTGAAAGGTAGTGGACGATCGGGCTCTGTGGAAGTGCCTACTCCCCTCTTTCGCTGTTCCTCGCTGGCATCATAAACTGGGGGTTCCTTAAAAGACTTGTTTGTTTTCCTTTCCTCGCTAGAGTCCAAAGCAACAGGAGGCTCCAATAATAGCGAATGAAGTGTAGGAAGATCCTCCCCGGCATTGGGAAGGTCGATGAAATCGTTATCCAAGCCCACCTTTTCAAACAAATCATGGGGCCCACTGTTTGTTGTGTCGTCGTGATAATGTTGCCTATTGGAACTACGTAACTTGACCTTTTTCAGGGCGTTTCTAAATGCGTCTAGTTCTAAAAGAGGAAGGGTACATGCCACAACTAGTAAAATGGTTACCCATCCAACTAGGCAGGCTCGCAGACCAGAAGGTAAATGGTTGCAGCGTCTTCTCCATTTTTTGTCTAACGTGAACAGGGATGGGCATTTGTTTATTATTTTCATTTTAATTTGATATAAATGGATTTTGAATTTTAAAAAATATATAATTTGCTAAATATTCTATGTTTAAACTTGGATTTTCTTCAAATTTAATGCTTTCGTTCTTTTAAATGCAACTAGTTAACAAGTTTAAAACGAAATTGATGGATTGAGCAAGTCTTTTAAATTGTAAACTAAATTAATTTGATTTAACATTATTTATCGAAAAAATTAGTACTTTAATTGCTACTTAATTAAGTATTTGCAAGGTTGTTTTTTAATGCCCCCTCAAAAATGAATGGTTCTTGTAACATTCTGTGTAAGATTTTATTATTTTAGTAAAAACACAATGGCATTATGCTTACTTAAGTCTAAAAGGAAAGTAAACTTTGGTTATTCACGCAGTAAATTAAATAACATGATGATGATAATATCTAGGTATGCATTTTATTTTCAAAGGTGCATTGTACAGCACAAACATTTTCTAAGAATTAATTTATAGTGTACACCTGCTAGCTAACTTTGTTAAGTTTCACCTTGGGACACAACCAAATTCAGTCACTGAATTGTGCAAGAAAAATTAAAAAGATGGTTTATTACTTTATAATGTTCATTTTTTTATAAAGTGAATTTTGAATTGAATACACAAGTAAATTGCTTTAAATGTAATTGATTTTATTACCGTTTAAATAAGTAATATTGAATATATTTCACAATTTAAAATAAATAAATTAATATGAAAAGTTATGAAATTACTTGGCTTGTTGTAATTTAAGCGCTGCATCGTACCACTCTTTTGTCCTGTTCTGAATTACAGCCAATCTTTTCAAATTGACCCTGCTAACTTTCCACCTTTGGGTTATCCTTCCTTCACAAGGGGCCATTGAGATTTTGCTTCGAGTGTCCAGCGTTAAACATTTTTGGGAGGTAAAATGCAATATAAATCCATTCTGCATGCATAAAAGGATGCATGTATGTATAAAACAATGAGGACAATAAACTAAATGTTGCATCCGCAAAATGTTAATTGCATAGATTTATCCGATTCGCCGTTCTTATACTAACTTACGTGAGGATCATAATGCCAAATCTGATTTCCTTTAAGTCCGTGGCATATATACGTTTGCAGTTCCTCGCCACCAGCATAATCCAGACAGACTTCGTCTCTTCTTATCTCCCCGTCCTGTGTCAAATACCAGTGTTGGTTGCCACCCATGCGATGACAAGGGTAGATGATGGACTTGTGTGGCTTCATTTGTTGCGTATCTTTATCTAGTTGGACGTTTCCAGGAGCGTCAAGACATGTCACACCTCCAAAGGCTTCACTTCGAATCTGCACATAAAGTGGACACCCATAAATTCTCTCAATGCCCCAATAGTCATAAAATGTTCATAATCTGAAATACACACGTACCTCTCCTTCAGCAGCAACAGTTTTGGGATTGAAAATATCGGGAATTACGTTTTGAATATACCAATCAAAGCTCTGGCATTGCAACTTTTTCCTTATTGCTACACGGGAACTGATGTTACCAAAGTCGCCCTTCAAAATTCATAAAAATATGATGATTTTATTTATTGTTTCCAATCGAAAATTTTAAGCATTTAATAATAAATCTTTGAAATTTAAACCCACCAAATTGTTACCAATTTTCTGATAGTAATATTTTGCGTAGTCGTCCAACCATACAGCCGCCAGTCTAACGTAATTCCTGTGAGGTCTTTTATCGGCTCCATTTCTGGTGTATGGTGCCCGTTTTCTGTACAGGTGTGCTATGTGCGAGCAAGGATGAATTTCAAGACGGCCTCCACACATCCAAGTCTAAGAATATTAAAAGATTAATTTTAAGTAAACGTACGAATCCGATTTATAAACTGACGAGGAACGAAGAACCTCATCTGTGGCAGTTTTCCAGTTAAACTGCAAAAAAAATAGCCGTGAAAATAAGTTAACTTGAAATCTCCAAATGCGTATTATTAAACAGTCCCTGTAATCATCTTACCTGCATGTTCCAACCGAAACCCCCAACTGCCGTTACAGATGCTTGAGATAATTTATATTCAAAAGTGTTGTCATCAATCACGTCAATAATGGGACAGACGACATGTCTGGAATCCTCCGTAATTCTATGAGACAGCGGCTCTAACCAACCCTTTGTCACTTCCACGTGAGAATCCAAAAAGACCAAAACAGGCCCTTGAGCATTATTTGCTCCAAGCATTCTTGCATTGATTAATCCCAATCGCTTATCAGATCGTACCACCTTCACCTTTGGCAATTTGCTGATATACTCGTCCAGTTGCTGTTTCAAAATTTCTTGAATAAAAATAAATAGGTATATTACCTATTCTGATTTAAAAACATATTTATTTATGTTTGTCGTGTTTACCAATATCTGAAAAATCATCAACCAGCACAACTTCTTTGAACAAATGTTCTGGTGTTCTGTCCAAAATGGAGTGAATGCTTCTCAGCAATACTGAATACGCTTCGTTATGAAAACACAAAATCACCGACGCTTGCAACAAGTTGTCCGAATAAATACCCGGTTTGCGACACCAATGATTTCTATAATCTGGCAGGGAACGTCGTACCGAAATAAAGTCGGAAATATATTCGTTAAACGCATGTCTCTGATAGCCCTCCTCGATAAGTTTCTTTTGCTCGGGGGTTGGGTTCTCGATTTTGTATGGGGCCCCCATTGCACCAGGTCCTTCCTCTTCAAGCTGGCGCTCCTTTTGTTGCTGATCCATTATGTTGGGTGTGTTTGCTGCAGGTAAATTGGGATTGAACTCGGTGACACGGGGATCAATGGGGCGCTCTGTTGTTGTAGGATCCAGTTCGATCCATTCACAGTCGTCATCATCTAGGTTGTTACAGGCTTTGGGGTCAGGATTAGTATCATGTTGGGTTCGGGTGGGAACGATACATAAAACACCGATGATAAGTAAAAAGAATAGCATTTTTATTATCTGTCAGCCAAGTCTTTTTTTAAACTTTTCAATATTTTAACTGACTTGCAATTTTTCAAGACACAAATTCAATGAATCTTAATTTTCTTCCATTTTGGAAAGTATTTTCCCTATTATGATGATTTTACAATGCATATAATCTGCTATTCCTGTCATTGAACATCTTAATAATATACAATGTTCCATTCTTATACATCTGCCCATTTAAATAAGTCAAGGACTATTTTTCTTGTGTGGGGTTTCTTCGTTATTTTTTATCACCGGGTGTAACCGTAATTTTCATAATTTTTCTTTTTGCAATAACCATTTTCAAAATATATTTGGCTGTATGCATCGATTTCATTGTCATTTTCAATTTTGTTTACTTTTGCACGTGGTACAGCCAACTCAGCCATTTAAAACAAGTCGAGTTAGCTTTGTATTTAAATTTTTTTAAAGCAGCAGGTTTATCACCATCCATCTTCTCCATTAACCATTGTAATTGTAATTATTGTCAGTTTTCATCTTTCATTTGTACCAAACAAAAACAACTATCAACTATGCAATTTTTTATATCTCTTCAAGTAGGGATCAAGAAGCTGGCATTGATTTCATTGGCTTTTGGCAGCTAACAATTATTTTACACGAAATTATGGTGACGATGATGGACCATTCTCTTAATCCATTACATTTGACTTATGCTGATTCTTTTCTTTTGAATCATTTAGCATTCCATGCATGCATGCATTTTGACATTTTTTTATTCCTTCAGGAAAGCAGCGAATAAATGTGAGTAAGCTAGTAAATACATAACACAAAAGGAGAGACGCCTGGAATTCGCAAAAAAATGTCCGTGGAGATGTGGAGATTTACCTACCTATATGGGGTCATGCATAAAGCACGTTTGGTATACATTTAATTAAAAATAAGTACAAAGTATTGTTTGGGGATTTATAATAATAGCTATACCACCTATGTGGGCAGTTGGTTATTATTTATTATAATAATATTTTCACGTTTTATTTCGCGTGCTTTGCTGACTCGTTCACCATATCGTACAAAAAGTTATTTTGCACGAGAAAGATAATAATGATGACAAGCAAAAATATGAGGGTTGAAGTGGAAATGGTTTGTATGTTTGCTATACTATGCTCAATGCAATAATAATATGTTCACAAGAGTTTTTACCAATTTCGCTATCTCACCATTCCGTAGCGAAACAAATGTCAGCTATAACCAGTTCTATCCGGATTTAGATTGAGCTGAGCTGTTATTGCCACAAAAAATAAATATCTTTCAACAATGACGACAACTACTTGCATGCAAGTAGTACTTACAGAGCATCACATCATATTATAGGTAGGTACATAGCTAGTTTACTTTGAACTGCTGAAAAAAAGTCCGTTGAGCAGTGAACCACACGTTTGAATTGAATACATATGGCAGCGTCAGCAGCAGCGTGGTAGTGGCATGGTGGTTGTGGTGGCAGTAGTGTTCTTTTAGAAACCTGTTTTTTTTTTCAAAACTGATGATGACGATAGATGAATTGTTGCTGGTATGGGGGTAAAGGAAAGGTACACAGTATGCTATAGTTATGTAGTGCAGCAAACTATTTTGAATTGAATAGAGAGATGCAAGCCATGCCGCGTTTTATGGGGATGTTGCCACTTACTTATAGCTCACTATTATCAACATCGTGAATATCGTGATCATGATCAAATGATGATCATATATGTGCGCAAACAAAGTTAAGATATAAAATGTTTATATTAAACATTGTAGAACATGTAATGTGTATTAAATATATAATGTGGCTTAGGAGGATTTTGGGTTGATGAGGTTATTTCCGGCCGGCTAATGGTATGCATCAAAGAACTCATCAGCATAATTAATTATCATGTCATGGAAGAATGTTTAAAAAGGATGGAAAGCTGCTATGAACTTTTGGCAAAACTAAGGTAGGTATAATAATAAAATGCAAGTGATGACATTAGACGTTAGAGAAAGGTTATTGGCAACATAGTTTGCAAGTTGGTAACCAAACGTGTTTTTTTTTGGAACCGGAATGTGAACAAATATAGGTACTTATCTGCTAACCTGGACCAGCGTAAGAAATGATGATGGATAAATTGTTGACTTTTCCTGCAAAACTTTTTGAACTGCCCTGCATTTAACATTTAAAGTGGGAATAATAATATTTAAATGCATAATGGAAATATTTTTAAGATGTCTGAGCAAACGGGAGTTTCAGGTCACAAGGAAGAAGAAACACTACAAGTATAAACATAAAAAAGATAACGTTTTTACTTCCGTTACAATTTTATCAATTATCAGTCAGTTTATGTGTTATCATCATAAAACCAACCATGTTTGCTTTATTCCGGTATATCTCGGTTAATATGCCTACTCGCCGTAATGTTTTTTGTTTACTTTCGGGTACATGACTACATATAGGAGAAGTTTATGCATTTTCCAATATAAAATGGGACGTGACGTGATCCCAAAATAATACGGAAGCAATATAATAACCAAAATATTTTGGACCTTGTTTTTAAAAACCTTCAAAATATAATCCTTTCGCTACAGGTTTCGCTTTCACTTTTACTTCCAGTTAATTTAGCCGAGTTTACAGTCCACACAAAATACAAGTTCTTGTATGAATTGTTATGCATTTATAGGTATACATACAATATTATAGGCATATGAGCAAGTACATACAACAAAGTTTCCCCATTCATGTTTGTGACCTAAAAACCATTTCCTTTCAATGACAACCAGTCGAATGATCGAATGTTCTTGTCACTCTCCAGAAAAAGTAAACACAGAAAAGGATATTTACATTTCATACACTTAAAATATTATTTTGATTGCACATATAACAAAATTACAAATGTTATGATTATTTACAACGTGAAGTATACAGAGATGCTGGTACAGAACAGAGTAGTATTGAAACTCTCTCTGACAAGTAGTGGGAGAGAACCCTGAAAGTTTTCCATGCTTCAAAAATAAATTACTTTTTTACATTAAAAGCTGCTCTTGTCTGAGTGGTTGGATGGACAGATACGCGACGATGCATGCAATCCCACACCACAAAAAGAATTACCTTTTCATGCCATGCAAGCCAGTCTACAGAAAACAACATGAATGTTAAAAAAAGAAGTATTAAACAGGTATCATTGTAGAGCTCACTTTAGTAAAATTACCAGTGTTATTTTTATTTCGTGCTATTTGTGTTCAGCATATTATATACCCGTATACCCGTATATTATATGCGTAAATATATATAACATGATGATGATATGCATACAAACATCCATTTCCGTTCCTCTCCCTGTTGGCAACAATGAACCTTATTGTTGTTGTTACCATTTCATATCATGTCTTTCCTTTTACTTTGCCAACAAAAACACATGCATACATCAGTAAATTTACAGAAGTGTGTATATTCTTCTCCCCCACTATATATTCACACTTTTCTTTTACTTATAGAAAGGCACCTTATTTCAGGTGCGTGCAAGACCTTTTTATTTTGCTAGGGAAGTCCAATAAATGGCAAAGTAATGAGCATATCAACATTCGCTCGTGGTCCCTTTTACTTGAAATCTTCTACAAAAGCAACAAGCCAGCAGGCGCATGTCGTCGTTATAGTATACATCCTTTACTTCAAATATGTTTAATATCCACTTGTTACTCCATATAAAAATAATATATATAATATCTGCACTATCCAACTCAAAACAAAACATTCCGACACATGGCCACCGCAGTTATATATATAAAATAGGTATACACAAAACATTCTACTTTTGATTATATTCCTCGGGAGTAGTTTTTTCATGCATTATTCAAACTTTTAACCACGTACACCACAACAACAAAGCTAGCATTCATAATATACAATAATAATGATAAGCATATCACCATCATCAGGAGCAGAAACAGACAAACAGTGACTTCTTTCCTGTTTGTTTCGATTGTTCATTGTATAATCATCATCATCATCATCCGCAGCCCCTTCTCATCTTATCACCATCAACGCATGTACCGCGTATATATCTATTATGTATATACCTTTTGGTTCCATTAAAAGTTTACGAGGACGCGAACAGAAGGAAAAGTACATTGACTTGACGCTTACTATTGCATCCATCCATACAAATAAGGCTGTGTGCTGTAGGCGTCTATTTCGCGTTTTGTTGTTGCAGTAATCTCCCTTTAAAAAATAGGCAATGTAGTGTTACTTACTTGTACACAAAATGTACGATGATCATCATCAGTATCATAATCGCGTTTATGA
>JAITYZ010003495.1:0-14245 GCA_027744595.1 Paronellides praefectus | reverse complement strand
CGTACACACTTTTTTTCTGCTCGAGTGTTTGGCGTGTATATACATACCTATGTGCGTTTGAAGGACAAGGAAAGTGTCAGGTCATTGAAAACGAAGGATCGACATTAAATGCTTAAACCACCAATTCTTAGCACAGCTTATGTATGTACGAATAGTAAAACTGAAGTAGTAGTATATGAATTGTGATGCCTCCCAAAGGAAAGGCATCAAATTAGTTATTGTGTGCAGCAGTATTTATATCTGCTGAAAATATAGAAAGGATGCTACTTTTCTCTTTGAAAATAACGTCAAAGAAGCCATCAAGTTTACTCTTTCCATACTCACTAGTTCCATATCGGGAAGCCAAAAAATCGGGTACTTTTTTGTCAGCACTCATAAAAGAAAAATATATTTCGCATTTGTCATCACAATAGCAACCGTAGCACTATTGTCAGGAAGGACTACGTTGACTTTTCAATTAAGGTACTGTAAATAGGTACATAATTTAAAGATCGTGAGTGACATTTCCGCACAATTTGTCAAAAGTGGCTGCGAAGCCAGTAATTGAATTGCAAAGATAAACAAAATTTTGCCACTTGTCTCAGAAGTGTTGGTATGTACATTTCACAAACAATGTAATACTTATTCATTATAATGACTCAAAATAATGTTTCTTTAGAGAAATCAGATAGGACATATATAATATATTATAATATTATTCACATAGCTTGCAATGGAGTTAAATCCAAAATTATTCTGATCTTTGCTTGGGTTAAAAGCTATCCGTATTCAATAACTTCAATAATAACTTGGGTTAAACTGTATGTGAACATGAGAGTGCAAACTTATCGACAGACTTATCTTAAAAAAGCATAAATGTCTTGTACCAAGTGTCCCTTTATAGCATTTATAAAATTACTTCCATTTTTATTTTCCTGACACTGATTTCCATTTAGCTTTAGTTAGATAACTCCAAATTATAATCCTTGTCTTTCCAAGTGTTAATTTATTGCCTTGGGTAACTTTTCTTGTGAAAAATACGAGCACTGTAGACTACAGTCTGTGTAGTTCAGAAGCATTGACATTGATTAAGGAATACCTATTTATGATATTCTTTGTTCCAATTAAACTAAATTGCTTTTTTCATTAAAAAAAAGTCATCACATACCGTCATCATAACATAAGCATATTAGATTATTTCTGTCTGTAATCTATAAACGAGTTGTTTTTTTTTGGTGACAAATCTGTGGAATTAACATCGAAACACAGGAGAGCTCCGTTTAATTTTGTTAGTTTGTGAAAACTATTTTTATCAGTACATTTATCTTGTGTATGCAAAGTATCAAAATGGAATGTAGTATTTAGTTGCTGATCGTCCTTTGCATCATCATCCTTTTTCTGGAATATATTTCTCTGTTCAATGGAATTAGTAATTCCGAATTACATGGGCATATGTACATCCTTCTTCGCGGTTCCGCATTCTGATTATATTAATTTGCTAAAAAAAATAGCCATGGGAATGGTGTAGCAAGCAATTATGTTAAGATTTTCAAGCAAGAAATAATTCGCATTCCTCTTTCACTTGGCATTAACGTCATCAAACAGAGTCGTGAGTGAAACAACATAGAATTCAGTGACTTTCTCCTTTCACTCTTTATTACTCAAGTGATGGCTTCTAATTCCACTTTGTCCATCTTCGAAAAAGCACAGGGACGCAACCAACTAACGTTCAAATTGAGCTGGAAAAGTGGTGCAATAAACTAGAAAATGAAAACATGAAAAGAAACCAAGTTACTCGCACCAAGCTAAAAAGTTACATAGGCATGTCTCGTGCTGGCCAAAGTTCAATTTCCCCATGGACATTCTTCCATCTCTAAACGATTCACAAAGACAAGCTGCATCTTCTCGTTGCCAGCCTTGATAGCATTTTCCTTTAAATAGCTTTAAAGGGTCACCATAAACTTTTGAAAATGTCCAAAACTAAGCAACTTCCAAAGGGCCACAATAGTTAAAACAACAACCGCAATAAATAACAACTCATTGTAATGCTCGGTCCACAAAATAGTCAAAGTCAACGAAATCATGTCATTGTACAGCTAAGCTAATTACAATTTACATTATCATAACGAAACGTGTGTGTGCTCCCATTTAAGTAAAATTTATGAATATTACATTGTGTGCAGCGTGAATTCAAACTAAACGTTACAGTTGAAAGGGTACTCTAAAACTAGTTTAAGCATTTGAAAGTAAAGTTTTAGAGTGGGATGATTTATGGTTTGCTCAAAAAGTAGTGGTAGTTCTCATGTAGCCCCAAAACACAAAAAATTGAGTATCATCATTGTAAAAGCTTGTGGCAAATTAAACTCTCCTCGTGCACTTTTTCTATTAAGTTCCAAATATAAATCTGCTAAATTATATTGATATATTCTTTGTATTTTCTTTTCCAGGGCTTTTGGTCGGGTAATCTGTGTGTGTTGCAACCGACGTATTCGCAGACCTCCATATCGTACAGGTGGCTTTCGTCCAAGATTAGCGAGATTTACTCAGGTAAACTTACAACAATCAACTAAAAAATCATACAAGAAATTGTTTTATCAATTTTGTTAATACATTTTATCTTTGACGTTTACTTGTATTACGCCCTTAAATCCGCAACCTTTACCATGTGCAAATGTGGTACTACTGCGTGACGAAAGTGTACTATTTTTGTCCAAAACCTAAACCCAGACAATAATAGTAAAAAGTGAAATTACTCTGATAATATTATTGTTCTACACGTGTCCTCGTCCAAGTACGATAAATATACTAGAAGAAACAACCTATACGTAGAAAACGTTACAAGCCCACTTATTACTTACTCTAGCTGAGCGAGTTCACTTAAGACCCTAGCCAAATCGTATCTAACCCATGGTCATTCCTCTTTTTATGGCTATTAATATTGATTTACTAATAATTGCATATGCAAAAAAATAAACCCTGTAACCTGTAGTTAAGTTTCTCGGGAAATCAGTAATAATTATTCAAAATTTGAAAAAAGTAATATTGATATTGAATTGAATGAGTATCGCTTGTTTTCACCTAAACTCCCATAAAATATACTAAGAGGTAAAACTAACACAAGCACTTATATTGTGTGCCCTAAGATATCGATTGGTGAAAGCAAAGTAAGAAATCAAATCGTTTTTGAACTATTGAGAATTTGGGACAGGACGAAATGACGAATATTCTATGCTCCCACAAAATTAATACGACTTTTCGATCGTTACATTTTCTACAACCATATAAAAGTCCGAGTATTCAGAGATGATGAGATTTTTAACTTCGGGGCAAGTATGATTTGAGGATAAAAAGTACACATTTTGTTGAGAAAATGAATTGCATAAAATACTCATAGGAAACCAATGTGAAAAGTGGGTTTATCAAACCCTACGTGTAAGTATTAAGCAACTTCCGGAACTACATAATACTGTAATAACTGAAAATTGTCAGACCAGGTGAGTTACAAAAAAAATAGTGAAAAGAAATGATTCGATCTGGCACGTGATTGGAAATAAGAGGCAAGCAGACCATGAATTCGTAATTGTTCGTACACTCTCAAGAAATAACAAAGAAAGCTAAAAAAATTGACTGAACATATAAAACAGGATGTTTATAATGCAACAATTGGAATCGATATGCAAATATGTAACATATGCTCATGTTCGTAAAGGAGCCGCATTTTGTGTTGTTGTTTTCTCTCTCTTTGATTCATGGTTATAGTCTAGACTCACGGCAATCAACAATCACGTGACGCCCCACTTAGCCTGGCATGCATACGAATTGAAATAAAAGCCGTGTTTTCGCATGGTATGCTGAATCTATTTGTGTGTACATTTAATATGTACATAAGGATAAGCAATACATCCGCCCGACGGCCAAACAAACACGCGCAATTGATAAAACATTTTATGAAATTAAGGCGTACATGTGTTCAATGAGCATTAGAAATTCTATTGTCAGTTTTGGCATTGATCCACTAACAAAATATCCAAACATTCGCATGTACTTCTCATAACCCACATAAAACAAAATACGAAACTCAAGAATCTCGTTCCATTTCCAATTGCACATTGTGTAGGTATAGCGATGAAATTCAATCATGTTTGTTTTGCATAGGCATATATTATGTGGTTTTGTTTGAATGGATACTTAACAAATAGCCTAGTTACCATACAAATGAAAAAGTAAATACTACTGATACTACCGACAGTCAAATCAAACAAAAGTTATTATGATTTTTGCTTTAACTATCTAGCATTTAGCATTACAATTCAACCAAAAACTTTTAATATCCATTGAAGAAATCAGGTAATAATAGTTACATTCATATTGTGATAATGTGTGTTAACATCTTTACATCTTGCAATTGGTATGCAAGAACTAAAAGCTATAGTTAAGTGTTAGGTTAGATGAATTAAGTAAGAAAAAATATTATGTAGGCAGAAGAATTAAATAAGGAATGAGGTCTTGTAGACATGAAAATGAAGAAAGGTAACCCCGTGACAGGGAATATACAAGAATTAAAATGCGTACACCACTTTATTTTGGGGTTTGGGACGAGAATTTCTCTGACGATACTTCTTTTCCTTCTCTCTGTGACTATGTATCAATTTAGCAGGTTCCTGTATACGCGACAAGATGAGAAAAAGGTCGAGCAAAAATACTCAGAAGGGAGTGAGAATCATTTATGCAAGTTTCATATTAGATACATAAATAACGTTATGTGAAATATCATAACAAATACATTGTTAGCAGCTCATTCAAAACCATAATTCAAAGCACATGCTTTCAAAATATTTCTCAAATTAAAGACACATTTATAAATTATAATCGTTGCATTGTTCGCTTTCGTACTTCACAACCAAATGTGTGGGTACGCTGCTATGCTCCATTGACAAGATATGATCAGGAAATGCGGGAAGCGAGTGCGAATATCTTTGGGTGCAATGAAAATTCTCTCACATGTTGACGTTTAATATCACAGCCCCTGTTAAGTTGAAGGATACTTTCTTGAAATATGAGTGAAAGTTTGAGAATTTAAATGCGCACTTGAAATTTTCAAGACGACGGAGACGGAGACCAAAACGATAATAAAGAGTTGACTTTATTAACATTTCTCGATTGAAATGCTACTGGGATTGCCTGCGTCTCTATTTTGTCGGTATTTTCCTTTGTGCTGTGCACTTGGTCAAATACCGAACGATTAGCTTTATGTTTTATACACATATCTAACGAGTAAAATACTTATACAGACTCTGTATTACAAAGTATGCATGTCTACATTCTGCATCAAATATTATCAACTACCGAAAGCATTTCATGCCACATACATATCTATAACGAGGTATAGATGAAATCACAGTGTTTGTCTGTCAGTCTGTCTACGAACGAAAGTACAGATACTCAAAAGCTAGATAGAAGGCATATTAGGAAGGTAATCTCCAGCTTATCCGAATAGGACATTATTCCTTTGTGATTATCGTCGTAATTAATTTATAAATTGATCCAAACACAGTTTTTAGACACATTTGAAATGATGGTAGAAACCAATTATATCAGGTTATTCCCTTTGTAAAATGTTAAGTCATCGTGTTTTCGGTAGCGATTTATATCAGGTCTAGTTTAGTTTACCGTAATAAAGTGTTGCATTCTTGAAAGTGTTTTTTATCTTGTCGTCACAAAAGAAATTGGTTCTTGTTTTATCTTCTCTCTCCAACCAAAACTCACGTACAAGAACACAACGTAAACTGAATGAGATGTTGTAACTTTTCCACTTTCTCAAGGAAATATCAAATGACAACTTAACTGAAATGTGTGCTTTTATCTGCATTATACATACATACTTCATCAGAATTTTCAGCCATGGGTGCATTATGTCACCACCCCACTAGACAAGGGCATTGTTTAAACCTCCTGTACATGACGCGACTCAGTACAATATAGCATCATGTGCTTGTATATTGGTTTCAAACGATTTTTTCATTTATCATGATTTTAGAGAAAAAAAATATGGATGGCTGCATTTTTTAAACTTTGCTCGATACATACACATATATATTGGTATACATAAACTCTTTATTAAATGTACACATTTTTATTAACAAAACAGTGCACGCACAAGACTGAGGTATACGTGATTCCCGTAACATGCGCCCGGTTTTATTTAAAAAACTAGAGATTTGTAGCATTTTGCAATTTTTCTTTTCTTTCCTCATTTTCACTTGAACAAGAAGAGAGAAATGTATCTTGTTTTCACCATTTTTGCGTACCTACGTCCATATCATAAACACCTGAAAAATGGACAAAGTGAGCTTACCCTCTCACGCTTCATCAATGTCTGCGGACGACAATAATGTGTTGTGTGCATCTAACTACCTTAGAAAATCCACAAAAGAGATTTCTTATATGACATATCAAGCTGACTGTGATAGAAGATGGCTAGTAGAGTGTGAGAAGTTAATAAAACATGTCATGTTTAAAGGTTACTTTCTATCCACAAAAATCCATGTTTTTTCCCAAAATGTCTTCCTAGAAAACATGAATGTTGAACGTAGGCCTGAAGGCATTATAAATCTCTCTTTAGAACCAAAATGATGTTAGGAATATACACTTCTGGGCAAGATAAAACTTTTTCTTTCATCTGAAGAATCCATGGCCAGAAATATCGAAATTATACTTAGCTTCTTAAATACATCAAAGTCTACATGTTAATAGGTAGGTATGTGTACATTGGTATATATTAAGCTTTAAAGCAGATCAGTCTAATAGCACAATTTCATATTGAATAGTAATTAAAGTAGTATTATTGGTATTAGTTTGGTGAGATACAATTAGTTAGTAGACTCTAGGGTTTCTATGAGAATTGTCTTTCACAAAACATAATAAATATAGCGTTTATATTCACAATTGTTCATCCATACTTAAATTTACAACACAGTAAGTGCATATCTATGTAATTTTGATAGGATATAGTGACATCAAAAGATGACAACACACACAAGGACTTCGTTTGTAAAATATACAATCAATTCCCCTTTTTACATCTCATCTTTACAAATGAGATCACTTTACAATAAAGCCTTTCTCTGTTTTTGTTGACTTTGAGTGGGCCTAACCAATACTTGTGAAATAAAACAATAGATTTTACTCAAAATTGAACTTGTTTATTAGAATTTTAGCATTTTTCTAAACGACACACAAATAATCCGTGTCAAACAATCCTTTCTTGTTCAAAGGGAAAAGCGAATAAAAACGAAGCATTGGAAGACATAATTGTCGATTTAAAGGATTCTGAATCTTATCGACATCCCACAATGTGAATGCAGATTTACACAGCCAATAACCAGGAATTAAAAGGGACTGAGGAGCTGTGAACAGAGAAATACAATGAGGACTGTGAAAAATAAATTTGTTCAGGTAAAGGTATCTACAGAGTATATTTCCGAATAAAGATGCTAGCAATATATTTCTAGGTTTGCTAAAAGCGCATGGTTACTGGTGGCTGGTAAAAATTATCATCAAATGCATTGAAATAAAGCTTTTATATTCAGCACAGGTGTTAATTGACCAGCAATGTCAAGTTCAATGATAGAATAAAGTTATCGTGCTAAAATATGCTACAAACGTATTATATTCCACAATTTATTTGCCCGACCTCTCACTTTAATGAAAACCGGGTAACTTGCAATAAACGTTGATATGTGGGGGAGGATTTGCTAACTTTATATTATGCTGGCTTATGCCCACACACTCAAATGCTTCAGCTCAAGCGATTAGGTCCTTTACGAGCATATTGCTAACAGACCGACATCTATACTCTTATGTATCTAAATATTCTATACTGCTATCCTCGTCATTGCATCAAGTGCTTACGAACTACGAACACTTAATAATGTGTAGATTCTACTGCCGAAGCAAACAGTTGGACAAATTGCTTATCTATTCATGCGATCATAAATGTATACGTGATAAAAACATGTTAGTACGGATTAGGTATCAAGGAAATTGTCTTAATAACTAGGGTAGATACAAACAACCTGATTGATAATATGTAGTCATCTGAAAATAGTATACAATTTTTCCCCAAAATTTCAAAATGTCTTTTTACTCCAGCTTCGACTGACTCTGACTTTTGTACCAACATACATAGGTATTATACCAATAACACCACCAATAATTACTGACCTGGCAGCTAGATCAATTCCAACTTTTCTTCTTCCTTTCGGGTTTTTCTGATTTTTCGGTTGTGGGCGGGCTATATACATCGTTCGTTTCGATCGTTTTTCGCATAACATCCCCTCAAACGCTTTTCTCGTGGTTGTATGAGATAGAAATATGATTGGTAGTTGCTACAAAGACATTTTAGCACAAAGCGTAAGCGAAGAGATAAGACAAGAATAATATGAAGAGCCCTTACAATGGGTAACATGCGTATTTTATTTGTTGCAGAAGTGATGTCTTCCATAAAAATGCTTAGTGTGCTGGAAGGGATATATTTATTATCATCAGCATTACAACGGGTTGGTGTTTTCAGTATTTTCGCTTGACCAAGGTTTTTTTTTGCATGAACACGTCACAATGCCAAATTAGCAACTCCCCTGTTTTATTTTGTAAAATAAAAGTCCACATGACACTTGTCGTAGTGCTATTGACTAAGACTGTCAGTGTAGGAAAGGGCTAATTTCTGCTTGTATTTGATACCTCTTAATTACTCGATAAATTGCTTTTTATCAGATCCTTGTAACCAAAATTAAAAAGGAACACCAATAATTATTTTTGGTTGTATTTAGTCTTACGTATTTAGCTTATGATTTGTGCCTTATCATTAAGCCGTTTGTATATATTACGATGAAACCATCATCTGCATGCAAGTCTTTGGTTTTAAGTAGAAAACACAAATCCTCTGCAATAAATCGCAATGAATGAAATTACCTTTATCAATCCTTTCTCTGGTGGTGACAAGCCTATATTCAAGTGTTTCTATTCAAAGTTTTAATTGTCAATTTTTTGTCTTGTTTTGCAGTCCATGTCATCCACAGTTGCAACAGCCATGGTAGTGACTCCTACTCCTAGGAACCAACATGTGGAAGCCACGAGCTATTCTTCCGTCTGTCAAGACTTAACAAACTAAATCATTTAAATGTAGAAGCAACACGAAAGCTAATTTAAAAACGAAACTCATCAATTTATCATGAATCTTGCGAGAAAACAGGAAACCAAGGAGCTCCAAAACAATACATATTTGAATGAAACATTTTACTTGAAACTTTATACGGAACTTGCATATGATATGGATACAAAATTAAAGATGAAATATCTATGCACATTTATTCATAATACAATTCCTAACAAATACAAAAGTGATTATCACTTTATTTGATTGGGTGTAAATGTAAGGAAATCACTATATTCCAAAGTAAGTAAAGTATAAATACAGAGTAAAGGGGTACATCAGATTAAAAATTTAAATATATATTACTAAGCTATGATTATTCATTTCCAACAATTTAATGATCTTATATATTTGTCCATTTAAACAAGTACATACGCATTGTATGTCCATGAACGGCGCACATGATCTGGACTAAAATACGTATGATTATAAAACATCCATTGTTACGATTATTTGATGAAAAATGGGAGTCATTGTTTTGAATGTCAATTGTACTACTAAAAGATTTAGTTATTATTACCATTGTTGTGTATAATACATCCAATAAAAATAATATACATATAGAGAAATGTACATGAAAGTTTATAGCGTAAAAACAGTATATAATTTCGTTTTACATAAATGCTGCTCTTGATCTCAAAACATCACTGGTGTCTCATATATTGATCTCTTGCTTCCTTAAACTTTGTTTTTTTATATAGAGACATACGGTGCTGGTCTTACTGCTACTCACTATCACAATTTGGTAGATAATTAAGAACCAAAAACTTCGTCGTTGTTTTGATAAGAGAAGATAATTAAAATAGTATGGTGAGTGACTCTTATCTCCATGGGAAATAAACACTGTACTGGTAAATATTTTGATTATTCTGCATGGAATACTTCGTTATTATGAGAAACCAGCTTTATTATAAACAAATTGGTATAGCTATTCGCGTACTATATACTGTAGTATCCGGAGTGTGGAGGGGGTGGCAGATGGAACTTATCCAATGCAATGTTATGCTGGTTCAATTTGCCCCTCTGAAACAAGTTGCATGTTGTTCTTTCCTCCCCATGCATGGAAGGTTAACCACTGTAGTTTTTATGAAAGGTCTGTTGACGGGTATTCGTTGGGTGAAAGCATACTTTTGAGAAATTTCTTGTGGTTTTCCCAAATCTTGATATGTAGCCGACCTACAGCCGGAACGAACAAACAAGCAGATAACTAAGGACTTGTCTTGTACTTTGTATCACATTTTCTACATTATGCGAATAGTTAACATTGTTAACTTAACAACATGTTGTACATATAATCAGAGAAAGTGAGAGGGGGAAGGTGGTAGAAAATATTAGTCTAAGTAGAAGTAACAACAACTTGTATATCTATGCTAATTTGTAACCAAATGTATGCAGGTATGTATTGTGTAGGACTCAGGGGGTGATAATGATGAATCAAGTCTTTTATTATTATTCTGTTTTAAATTTACACATTACATTGAGTTTGGCAAAAACCCTCAAGTTGTGGTCTTGCAATTGTTTTCAAAGAGAGATGGCGTAATCTATTGTGTACGTGACAAAAAATAACCATATCGTATTTTGTATAGAGCTTATATTTTTGTTTTGTTTGAAAGCATCCATGTATGGCTGTATGTATGTATGTATTTAAATATTTGATGTGTTGCAGGTAAGTCAGTAATTTATTACTCGTGCGAAAGTATTATATTTTATTTTTTAAATACAAGATATTCGGCACACAGAAATTGTACAATTCTCCAGCCAGATCACCTTTGTGGGTGCGTTAACAAGACTTGTAATTCTCTTTCAACATGATCTTTCGTTCCATTCATGTTTTGGTGAAAATAGGATAATCATTGATTAATTCAGGTCATACTTATAAGAATTTTGACTCTATATAGGCAATACTTGTGAACTTCCATGTAAACTTTTAAACTTTATCGACTTGTCATTATCTCCGTATATAACATATTATGTATGAAAATTTATAAGAAATTAGGTGATCTTGTTACTATTTACGTAGTTATTTATAGAAGTCCTTTCACTTTTTCCGTTCTCGATTACAGCGGATGCAGTGAATGATTTTTTTATTCGACACATCAAACGGTAGCTTAACTTCTCCTCTATAGAATGTCATGCTGCTTGTTTAGAGTTGTTTGAATTTTCCTTGAATTTTTGGGTCCGGTGTAAAAAACACGAAATCACACTTTTTGCACCTTTTTCAAGTATTTTTTTCAAGATAGGCTGCGAATCAATCCCTGACCATTGTAATAACTACCGCTTCGTGTGAACTTCATTAAAATTAACACAGGTTCCACCTCCGGTCGCAATTGAATCAAGAAACAAACCAATTAGCATGTGAGAGCAGGGTCGGATTTTCGATTTTTTCTTACGCTTACAATTTCATCTGAATTCGGTGAGAAGTTTGGGAATCCTTCTCGCACAGTGAAGCGCCAATCCCAATCTTTTGTGCAATGCTTTCCAAACGTAGAGTGGAGTTTGTCCTACCTTTTCCAGCAATTTCACTTATTGAGATTCGTCTCTCTTTGTCTACCACAGCCTCAACTCTTCCAACATATCGTTCCTCTATCTCAGTTTTTGGTCTCCCTGATCTCTGCCTGCCTAAGCTGGCAATTTCACCATTTTTGAACCTTTAACAATAGTTCCGTATAGTACAAGATTCGGTGCATCTTTCCCAATAACGTTTTTCAGATTGTTTTTAGTTAAAGTACTAGAAAATCCAGTTTCATAGTGCAACTTAGCTTGAACACGGATCTCAGTAATTACAAAAAACTCAGTGATTATATTTCAAGCATAAACAAGCAGCATGTCATTCGATAGAGCAGAAGTTAAGCTATCGTTTGGTGTGCGGATTCAATCCGTTGTAGTCAAGGCCGGAAAAAGTGAAATTCTTTCTGGAAACGCTTACGTACGAGTTAAGTCATGTATACTAGTTTTATTTTTATTTTGAAAAGTGTTCGATATTATATTACTCCACTTGCGTACCTCATCATCTTGGTCAGTGCAATGACAAATTATTACGTTTTTTTATTTAACTGTTATTGTAAAAATATTTGAATTTATGTATTGCTGTAAACCAGTTGTGAGTGTGAGCTGATTAGCAGTAAGGCTTTACTCATTTGAAAATGTCAATGTAAAAGTAAACTTAAAAATTGTGTGTTTCGCCTACAACCGCAAGAAAGCAGTTAGTATTTCAGAAAAAAAATCTCATGTTTAGTTAAACTGATATTGCTTATTGTATTGAAATAGTTGTTTCAATGGCTATTTAAATTGATGTTTGTAAAACAATTTAAACTAAACAATATTATATACATACATTTACGACGAATCAAATCGAAATTGTAATTTAACTTTATACGTGTAATAATGTTTTGTATTTATTCTCGTGCAGTCATGTACTTTAAGTTGAATGATGATGTAGGGAATCATGGAATGCTGTAATTGCACGAAAAGCAATTACCAAATATATCTATATTACATAAAGTATTTATATGTACATAATTATAAGCATAATTGATGATCCGGTGTTTTGTATAGCGTGAAATATATATTAATTGTTTCTTACTTGTCAATAATAATAGGTCTTCTTTATAATTACGATATGGAAAACTCACCAAATACCTGTAACAGAATCTTTGTACACATCAAAAAATTAAAATGAGATGTTGAATACACATTACACTTACATACATATAACAATACATATATATATACATAGACGTTTGATTCATTGAATCGGTTAGTTTATGAAGTTTTAACTGAAAACAAATTAATATTTGTATTTTTGTCTTTAATATGCTTTTTATATACAGTAAAGATTTAAAAAAGTGAACAGTTTAGTTTTGTTTCTGTCAAACGCGTATGTTTAAAGTGTAAAAATCATGTGAACGGTTTAGATTTAGTTGACTCAAGAACAGATATTTATTTCAGTCAATGTGATTCATGTTGTACGAATATTCTTCGAAAACCTGTGTTATTGTCATTTCACTGTTGATGAATAGATATTTACATTAAGGATTCTGATATTTGATGTTTTAAATGTATTGCGAAGAAAAAAATAAATTACGTGTATTGAATAAATGTGTCACAAAATAATATCATCTTAAAACAACTTTCTCGTCGATGGCTAGCATACTACGTCGTCGTAACATTGGCTACATGAAACAACGGCATATCTGCAAATTTCCACATTTTCAACATTTGATCTTTTTCAAAAAATGGTTACATTTGCAACCAAAAGATGCAAAGTACCACATTTGCAACAAAAAGATCCATATATGCAACAATTAAACTTTTCCCGTTTTTGATCTTTATTAAGGCCGTAAATCAGGTTCTAACCATTGTGATCTTTCCAGCGATTTCACTAATCTAAATTCTTCAGTCTTTGTCTGCCATACATAGCCCTGAGTCTTCCAACATGCCGTTCGTCTATTGCGGTTTTGAGACTCTTCTGCCTGCCTGCCAACTAAACAACCATCATTTGCTTACTATTTGCACCAGTTCAGTGAAGTACAAGATGTGTTGAATGTGAGGCAATAACGTTTTCAGTTCACCTACAATTAAAGTACTAGAAAACCCTATTTGAACTTTGAATAGTGCAGCTTGGCGTGAGCTCTGATGCCAGCCTTTGAAAAATCATCGTGATTAGTTTCCAGCTTAATAACGATGAATGAACGATGGCATACAATCAGCATACCGTTTCAATATAGACCAGACTTTCAGCCAAATTCCACTTGGGATTGAAAATAAAATTTCAAGTTTATGCTTTTAATGTATTAAATGATTTCTCATCTGAAGCTGCAATAAGCTCGTGTCACATACTACGAGGGAGGATCATCAATTCATCAAACTGGAGATTTGGGAATGGAGGACTTAAATATCGCAGAAGAATAGGCGCATTAAAGGATTTAAAAAAATATTATGAAGGGCGTCATTATACCATAATGTAAATTCATCAGTGCATGTTCACACTTACGTTCTTCATGGCATGCGTGGTGAGACACTGAAAATGCTAAAAAAATATGATCCCGAGGAACG
>JAITYZ010003494.1:0-15729 GCA_027744595.1 Paronellides praefectus | reverse complement strand
TAAACAAGTTTAAAAAAATAGGGAAAGATGTGACGAGTTATAATATCATTATCATTTGTTTTTTTTGAATCTCACACAAGACCACATGTTCCAGAATTGAAGAAGCTATGGAGTGTCAAGTTAAAAAAAAGCGAGAGTGTGTGCTACTCTTTCCACTTGACTATCTCAAAACTTGTAATCATGTAATGGGCTTCATTTGAAGCCACATAAACATTACTCAAATAGGCCATCTTATATTTCCAGCAGTACACAAATTAGTCGTGCTACTGGTGGTGGTACTCTCCATTTTTCTTCTTTTCTCATAATGGCTACACATGTGTCATGTCGTCTTCAAAGGAGACGAAAAAAAGTGACACAAGAAGATGCACTCATAAAAAATGATAGTCATAAATTCTCTTATCCTTATTGTTTTTGTTTATTGTGCATGGAAGGAATAATATATAGAGAGAGTTTAAAGTCAGCGACCGAACTCTAAGGCCTTTCTTATCAGAAATAAGAGTGAATGAGTAGAGCACAAATAAACTCGTCCAAAATGAGCCACACAGAGTGACTAGTGACATATGTAATAAGAATTATTTTAATCAAGTGCTTGCATTGGATTCTTTCCTTTTCTTGTGGTTTTTCATCATTTAACCAAATAGTGTGTGTGTACATTGCATTGACAAGATTTTGTTGTTGTTGGGGTTGTGAGTAGTCCACAAGAGAGAATATCGGATGTGCTGAAACCTCAGCAGAGAAAGAGTATCCTTCCATCATTCTTGTAATCAGCATCCAGTAATTATTATTATCAACGTTTGGTTTTCTACTCATCAAAACTCATGTGTACTTTGTCAATAGTAGTTTGTGAGTGGTACTGTAATGCTGCTCATTTTGCTCATGGTTAAAAAAATAAGAAAATGTTGAGTGTGTAGGATATCATGATGATAGAGAGGGAATATGATAAGTCAAGTGTATAGGTTTGTCTACTGGAAACATATCCAAATTCATCTCAACTTGAAATGTTCATGGGTCTTTGTAATGTCAAATGTTTTGGCAAATTGAGAATTTCAAGAGGAAGGTGAGGAGTAAAATTATGGAAACGTGTAAAAAAATGAAATCTTCATTTTAAAATTAATTAATATTGATTATCAATCATTCATGCGTATGGTGCTATCTTCTCTTTTTTGAATCAATTTTTTTTTGGTGTACAAAAATATTATATGTGGTAAGTTTTGTGTGTTGTTGTTGTGTGCGTGGGCGTGTAAATGTAAAAATTGGAAATGTTTTAATTTAGCGACCGGAAAGAGCGGCGTAGAAAGACAAATCGTAATAACGAGAGGGATTCCAACTCTCCGTCGGATTCCTCTTCGTCGACAAGGTCGTCCAATTTAAAGAGTACCCATCATACCAGTAACAATAGTCATCATCACAACAATAAGAAAAATATTTTGACCACCAATCACCCCACCACTAACAATCGCAGACGGAAAGCATCCTACTCCAGTGAGGTAAGAAGAGCAACTTTTTTATATATTTTTATTATCCATCTTTTATAAAAAATGTACATACTTTTGCATTCATCCATAAAATACCTTCCACAATATCATACCATATCAATACACAATTTTTTTTGCCTTAGGCAATATTATTTTTTCAATTAGGTGTCAAATAAAAATTTTGAGTATTAAGACCCCTGCTGATCTATTCATTAAGCAAATGATTTGGAAAGGGGAAAATAAACCTTTTTTTCTATATTTTTACCCTTGAAAAAAGTTAGACTAATTGAATAAAAGGTCCAGAACATTTGTAAAAAAATGTGGATATTTGTTTATTTTTTCGAGTTGTAGAATAGCGAGTTATTATTATTATGGCAGTAAGCCAGTAAAGCAGAAAGGGTAATAAATTTATGAATAATTGTGTAGCTCTGGCTTTATTCACAGTTTCACGTTACAACACCACATTACTATACTTGGGACCATAATAATAATAGAGTTGATTGAGTTTGTCTCAAGACTGCAATATCCCAATAACAATAATAATAATATGTGGGCTTGCAGTTTGCAATGGTTTTTTGCATAATAGAATAATAATAAGTTTTGACTGGTGAGTAGTACATGGAGCCGTTCAAAGTTTCAGGGTCTCCTCAAATTCCTTTTAATTCATTAGAAGATCCATATTATACGTTAGTTTGGAGAAGCCTTGTGAATAGTTTATGATGATGAAATGGCAAGAATATTATGGAATCATGGTCTCAACAAAAAAAACACTCTGATTTATGTGGGGATCAGTTACATAAATGGCTCTTGTCTATCTACTTTACTTTTCGTGCTCTCCTCCACAAAAAAAATAGTCCTGTTCAAACTTTTTTTAGTTTACCTTTCAAATAAACTACCTATTCCCTTTCCACACCTTTTTTTTCTCAGACAGTATTTTTGAATAAAACAAAGTTTGCCAGTTAGTTTTATGTTGGGAGACATGAGATTTGATTATGTGAAATATGAGTGATGGAAACGTGAAGGAAGAAGGGGTAAACACCGTATATTTTTCTCATACAAACTCATGGTGAATGTTCACACGTCTACATAACCAATAGCTCTAGAGAATAGGAGAAATTGAAATGTTAGGAAAGTGAGAATATAAGAAAAAGTAGAGGTTTGTGTTTGGGATTTGAATGGAGTTTATATGTCGGTGTGATACTAGTGGCCATTCAACACTTTACATTACATTTCTGCTGTCGTTGTTGGGAAGAGGTCCGGATGAGCAGAATAATGAATTGGATGTTTAGCCATTTGGAATAGATGTGAGGTGGAGGAGGCACCCTCCTTCCTTTTCCCTCTCTCTCTCTCTCATAAATAATTGCAGACAAACACCAAAACATGGCTGTTTGATGATGCGAAACTGTAAAAAATGGAATGCAATGCGCATAAAATAGTTTTCGATCCGCCGTTTGTTCTAGTATTTTGCTCATTATTATGGATGGATCCGAATGTCTTAAATGTGTTTGGAACAAGACACTCTTTTTTCCTTGAGGTTACGGATGATGGATCATCTGGTTTGTGCCAATCATGATCTACTTTGTATACACACACCAAACCCCATAATCTCTTCCTTTACTCAAATATAATAGGCCACATAATAACACGTGCTGTATTTTACATTAGTATATTATTAGTTGCAGTGGTGTTGCTTGATGATGACCAGTAGTGCAAGTCTTTTTCTCCTTGTAGCAAAAGGGATTTTATTAACCTGTCATCCATTCCGCTAATTCATTTTAGTGGGCAGCTGTTGACAGCAATTAATTTGTGAGGTGATTAGTGCTTATTGTTGAGTGGATAGGAAAACAAAAAGTGTCTGGAGGTTCATTTTCATAGTCACACCCACCCAAACCACCGCCGCCGTCGTCAACATCATAATTATTATTATGATTATGTCATCAGCATCATCACGTGACTTTTGTCCACAAAGTGTGACTACAAAAAGGGGACTTGGTTGGAGGGAAAGTGTGATTTTGCTTCTGCTCGTGCTCCTCTCTATTCCCTCATTTCCCATTCTTTTCCCAATAAAAAAATGTATATTTTTTGGTGTTGGTATTGGCATACTTTCTTCGTGCCCACATCCCAAACTCCATAAATTCGAGTCGACCCAGATCATAACACTTTTGCTGGCTATGACACATTTTTCTTTCGGAGTAAATCCCATCAATTTTAGGATACAAGTGTAGTGTGTAGTAGTGTTTGCAGCTTTGTGATTTCAATATACGGTTCTTAAGTTCTTATATCTTTCGGCAGAGAAGCACACCACTAAACTATTCAAAAATGAGAGTACATAGCAGTCAAGATTACAACCCTTGCCCTTTTTCACACGTTCACGCTTTCATTAGAATTGTGTTAGGGAAAGAAAGAAAAAGGTAGTGTAATGGAAGGGAATAAAAGCACTTCTCCTCCTCCTCCTACGCATTGTTTTTCGTGCTTCCCATTTCTGTTTTTGACATGACCAATTCGTCCAATTTACTACGTATCTCTGTTGACGATGGGAAAAATTGTAATTACCTATATCACACCTTATCGGATAGATGGAGCGTTGGATTATTGGAAAGAGAAAAGAGTAGAAAAGGAAGGGTCAGCCATTTGAATGGTGTGAGCAGCACCAGGACCCTCCTTGTAGCGTGCATAATGGGCGCTTGTGCTCATCTCACACATCAGTTTCGCTTCACACTTCTTCAAACTCACACATACATGGGCCATGGGCTGTTGTTGTTGTTGTTGGTTGAGTTGCAGTTTCCATGTTCCAATTCCTCTGCCGCGCTCTTATCATAAGCCATGATCCACTTGAGGAGAGTCTCTCTCTTCTTATTATTCCATTGCACATTTTACAGCTTTGGGATGGATGCAAGAGCAATCAAAATATTATGTACGCCATTTCTTGGCCAGGAACATAGAAACAGTTTTTTTGCAGGGTTTATGGCACAAGGTGCAATCTAAACTTCTTTTGTGGGACACGACACACACAGCCAATCATGATCATGATGATTGGTGTGTAAACCACGGGTACGGGTGTACATTGGTGACAGGAATATTTATGTTTTTTTATGAAAAATGATACAATGCAAATTAGGTTGGTTGGGTGTTGTTGTTGAGTCGGGGGATACCAGTGTAGTGGTATATATTATGCCACTATCATGATTCATCATCATCCGGTTTTGCATTTTTAAAAATGATACGCAATGTTCAAGGAAGCAAGTTGGCTGAGTTGAGGAATCTTTTTTTATTTTGGTTTTTTGGCAAGATGTGGATGTTTTGGAACCAAGTTGTTTTGGGACGACTAGCAGCAGCAGCAGTGTTATTATTTGTAGTTGAATGATCGTCGTCGTCAAACGGAGGGATTAAAAAGCTATAAAGCTATATGGCATAATAGAATTCTCTCGTTTGTTTATATCCTCAGCTATTTTTTTTCTTTCGTTCGTTTATACACAAACGGATTGTTTGTAAATTGTGTGGAGGTCTGCGCTGCTTCTGCGGTGTGTGTGTACCTAGATGCGTTGATGAACATGCAGAGTCACCACCACCACTGATCAAGATGAAGGGAGTGCGGAGGCAGAGGAGAAAAAAAATGTTTGAAAATAAGAGGATGATGAAGGAAGGAAGATGGCTGTGATGCCTGAACAACGAGACTCGCTTATTTTTAGGCTCAGGATATGATCACACAACATCCAAAATTCTCCCTCGGAGTAGCATCATCATCAGTGCAGTAGCATGTTATTATGATGAGAAGAGAGATTGAGAGATGGAAAAAGAGATGATGAAAAGAGTGAGAATATCTCCCACATGCATTCAAACTACACAGCCAAATGGGCAATCATCTGAAAACTCTTTTAAATACTCTTCAACTCCTTACTTGACTGGTTAACAGTTCGGAAATGCTCGGCTCACCATCATCATAATAATAACATGTGTGTTTTCAAATTCAATGCTCCTCCACTCGACTCCTCACAAAAAGTAACGTAAAACGCCAAAGACAAGGAGAAAATACAAAAACGTTTTTTTGGACTAACGACAAGGGTGCAAGTTAAAAGATGATGATGAGACACGAGATAAGATGAGAGTTTAGTTAGTCCTGTTATGCTACTCTATCTGCACATCATCATGTAGGCATACATTTTTTTGCCGTTTGCTCCTGCTTCTCTCTTTCTCACTTTTTCGCATTTTAAAAATATTTTGTTGTTGGAAACTCATCCCACCATGATCACCATCTACTCCTATACTCCAAAACAGCTATAATCTTTCCATTTATTTTTTTGCGCCGCACAGATATTCACGACTGCATTGCATTTTTTATCTAGTCAGGAAAAAAATCCTTTATTTGCGATTGTGGTGTTGGATTCGTCGCATACTCCACACTACTCTACTCTACTCCACCATCAAAACAAAAGGGGATTTTCTTGTTCGCTAGAATTATGTAGTTTCAAAAAAAACGTAATAAGAGGAGTAGTGGCTCTAGATATACCTATCTACCTATTCTTCATTAACCTTCCTCTTTAAAATAGTTTTGCTCAGAGTTGTGCGTCTCGTTTGGAAAAATAAAAATAAAATAATAATGTGCAGTAGTAGCAGTGTTTTACCCCCATATGAAATTGATATACAAACTTTTTTTTATGCGCCGTATATGCGATATACGTGTAATATTCTTTTTCAGGCCTTGCCACCACCTCCATAATAACATGTACACCATTAGCATCTCGTACTCTCGAACTTGCCACAGAGAAAAAGGAAACAAAAAACATTTCGTACAAGTTTTTAGTAATTTTTGTGTCGTTGTCGCTCTTGCTCTTGTTGTCCTTTCAATTTTATTTTTTTGGAACCAAATTTATTTTGATTATTTTTTGCATTGTCGCACGTTGTAAAAAATTGAGAATCCCTTCTTGTCGAATGAGTTTGTGTAGAGAGTGAGTGCAGTGCGCAGTGTTCTCTCTTGCCTTATTCGAGTCAACATTATAAAACCTCTTTTCTCTCCTTTTTTCAAAGAATAATAATAGGAAGGGTAATAAATAGAGAATGTGTGCTGTACGGATTTTTTATGTTTATTTTGGCGACGACGAGTAGGCGACATTCGACATTCTATTCAGATTTTTGCCCTTTTTTATTCAAAAAATAGTTTGAAAGGATTTTATCCTCACTTTAGATTACTATCCGCTCATGCAAATTAATTTGCACGAAAAAGAAGAAGAAAGTAAGGCTGCACTGCTCCTTCCAATAAAATGTATTGTTGTTGTTGTTTTTGTGTGTGAACTGCATAACACAGTTCACTGTGTACTCTGCAACGTAGGTGCATATATTATTAGGTATTTACCTATCTCCGCTGAATAATAATATCTTCTTTCCTTCCGTTCTCTTCATCGGTTCGGATTACACTACTTGCGCTTTCAAAGGATAAGGAGGTGGATAGATAGAAAGATATTATATAGGTATATGTATGATGGCCATGTAAATTTGATTGGTGAAAAAAGTATTGAAAAGGGGAAAGGAAGTAGAGAGTGTAATATTTTCGGTGGTGGCGGGGCAACAAGGTGACGCACAACGAAAAGTGAACAAGGCGAAGAGGAAGGTTAACTGCTGCTACTACTACTCCTCCTCGACACTTGTCTACTTCCACTTTTCTATTCTCATCATCCTTTTTGCTCTTGTTCCTTTGGTCAGTATGAGCTCAGCGATAACCGGTGACGCTTCGTCTTCATCCACATCACGCCCTCGCCGATTTTACGGACGATCTGCGACAACAAGTGTCACTCAGCTACTCTCCGAGTCGGACGTCGTCAGAACCTGCACCAATTTAATTCAGAGACTGACCACAAAAAATTTAGGATTAAATAGTAGTAGCAGTAGTGGTGGTGCTGGTGGTAGTGTTAGTGGTAGTAGTAGATGTTCAGAATTTAATGGGAGTGACAGGATAAGATCCTCTGGCACCATGCTCAGGTCCTCAAACAACAACGCTCCACTACCAGACTCGCCCAAAGTGGACTACAAGTCACAGAGGAAAAATTCTGGTGGGTCCATTTGCTCAAATGATCCCTATAATTTTGTCAAATATAAACCCCCTTTGCCCACTTCCTCCAGTCATGCGTCTTCATCTGCTGCTGTTGGAGGGGTAGGAGATGCTGGCAAGGGCTCATCCTCCAGATTGAGCTTTTCTTATTTTGGTAATGATCGGCTGAAGGAGTTGGAGCAAAAGTTTTCTGAAAGGTACAGCAGAATATTTGGAAGTAGTGCGAATGTTAGCGGCAGTTTGGGAACGGATTCAAATGGGAATACAGCAAGTGGAGGAAGTAGGGAAAGAAGTGGTGGGTTGAGGGCAAGTCATCGATCTAGCTTGGGGAGCAAAGAAGCCCTCAACCTGAGTGGCGTTGATGACTACAGAAGTAGTGGTGTTGGGGGATATGGTCTTTCAAAAAGTGCGAGTACCTGTGCAGCTGGGGGCAGTGCCTTGTTGTCCTCTTCAGGGACAAGTTCAAGAATCCCCTATGTGGGAAGCCAGACGGGCAGTTATGGAAGTACGCTGGGCTTGGCGGACACGGCTTCCAGCAGCAGCTATCTCACAGATAGCAACTCTAGAGCTAATGCAGCTTCCACCTCAAGTGGTGCAGGGGGCAGTCGACTTGCTGTCACCAATTTAAACACTGCCACATCGAGAAATGTAGATTATAATGTGAGACGCAATTATGGTTTGGCAAAGAGTGCGAGTAGTAGCGTTATCCAGGATGCGGGAAGGTTTGGGGGTTTGACGAGTACTCTCTCATCTGCGCTTCCAAGTGGCGGAACGACCGCCTCTGTCGTTTCCAAGTATTACAATCCTTATCTGAGCCCTTATGCCGCTAGTCGGCTGTACGCCTCTAATTCTCACTTGCTTGAGCCAGTGCCCGAGCAGCAGCAACATCATCCTCATCAAAGACCACGCGTTGATAGTGGAGGTTACGTGATGATGCGTGGTGGTGGTGGTATGATTGGTAGTGGTCGTGACGCCAGCTCCAGTGTGTGTAGGTCAAGTACCATGAATAATTTGGTGGAAGCTCGGAGGGAGGCGAGAATGGAGTCTGCTGACTACAGGGATGACAGCAGGGCGGACACAGTCAAAGCAGAATCGGGTGATGAGGATGATGCACAGTCCACCTCCTCTGGAGTGAATGCTTCAAGTGGTGGGGGCTCCAAGAAAAATTCGTATAAACTTCCATCTAGATACTACTACAGGAGATATCGACACAAGAGCTCTTATGCGGCTCCCAAGGAGTCCTCTCCACTCTCTCTTACCAACAACAGTAGTAGTAGCAGCAGCAGCATTAAATCTAGTCACAAGGGCAAGGAGACTTCGACAGAAGACGAGGATAACAATAATGTGAGTAAACCTCACAGCTCTGCCTTGTCCAGAACTAATTCATATGGTACCAGCAACGGAAGTCACGTGCTGGCCTATGATGTAACGCCAAGGAGCAAAACACTTCGAGATGTGGATGATGTTTTGTATGGGTCGACCGCTGGCACTAGTACCACAAGTGGTTCATCAGGTTATGACACTGGTGGGGAGAGTGGAAAGGAGAATGCCAAGTTGGACACACGTAGTCCCGGTGGTGTCTCTGGAGGTGAGAGGGATCCCGATGTGGATTTGGTGCGAAAGAAGGAAATTGAGGAGTTGATCCGGAAATATTCCGGTTTTACGTACAAGTCGAGTAAATATGTGCAGCTCAAGACTCCGGCGGAAAAAGGTGGGGAAGGGGAAATCAACGAAAGTAATAATAATAATTGTGGAGAGCCAAGTAGTCGGCATTTGAAAGCGTCAAATAGTTTTCGAGCGACGACAGGAGCTTCGACGACTGCACTTCCGGTGGGCGCATCTTCAGCTTCCTCGGCTTTTACACTTCAGAGTAGTAAAAGTGGTCTAGGTTTAGGTGGAGCAGCTGCTGCAGACTATTATGGCGTCGGTGATGTAACCACCAGTGGCACAGCAGCACCATTAGCAGCATCCGATCTGAGTAGTAAAGGGTATTTGAGTTCAAAAGAGAGTAATGCCCACCACCATCTTCCTTCGTCTCACCATCATCATCATCATCATCACCTCCTCAATAATAGTAGCACTAGTAATAATGTTAATAATAGCAGTAGTGGTAATACGAACAGTGTGGTTGCCAGCAGTAGTAGTTCTGTGATATACAACGTAAGTGGGCTATCTTCCCAAAAAAAACAAATTATCTATCTTCAACATTTTTTGTTTGTGTTTGTAAGAGTCACTTTCTTTTGTCTCCAATTCCTCTTGTTGTAATACAATAATACTCACACGTTCAACTCATTCATTCTCACACTTTGTTCCCTGATTTTTGGTTCAGTAGTTGGAAATTCCAACTTGGAATAAAGATATGCGTTTTCTGCTTGAACTCTTCACTAATCTCCTTCTTACAAAAAAAATAAACACTGGGGAAAATGTGTTTGTCTGCTCATATGATTGTCTCTAATTGTCTGTTGTAGAGGAAATTGTGCGATGAGCCGTTCAAAAGCATGTCCATAATGTATGCATGTAGATCACACACATTATGCATTCCTCTATCAACTCAAACAATTCCAAACAACCCCTTTAGATTTAAACCAATTTTGAAGACATTTTTTTAAAAGAAAGCTTGTCTCTCAACCCCACCGGAAAATAAATACTAACATACTCAATTATTATTGTGGGGCGAGAAAATAAATGGCTCCTTCTTCCGAGTACTTCCTTCTTTTTCTTATGCACGGTCCATTGCATATAGCAGAAAAAAAGAAAGGAAATGGTGTGTTTGAATATCCTTAATTACTCTTTCTATTTAACATGATGATTATATGCAAACTGAAGAATCTACAGTGGTCCCAGTATAATAATATTATGTAACGTGACATGAGAAAGCCATTTTTTAAAACAGGATTAAAATGTAATAAAGCCAGCTCAATATTATATCTTTTTTTAATGGACACTTTTTTGTATTAGGTGATATTTTAGGCATTACAAAGTGTAGACTCAAATAGAGATGAGTGAATAAACGAGCAGTGTTGTAGTAAATAGACTTTGATTAATTGATTAATTTTGATTGTGTATGAAATGTGTGGTTGGTAGCATAATATTTTGTTTGTTGTGTTGTTGATAATTTTGCATACAAATATTTATGTTGATCATCATGATGATGCAATTGTAGTAAAGTATACTACATTCGTTTCCGAATCTTGTTTTTTACTTTTTTCGGCTATTTTGAACGCTCTCTGTCTCTGATAACGAATCTACGCGTACTCTCTCGTGTCTCCTCCTCATCATCCAAACTTTATGCAATGTTCAAAAACTCTCTTCATCCACGTCCCCTTCCTCTCAACCGATGACTCCCACCAATCTCCAACAACCGGATGTCAAATCCACATCATCTCATCATCCACGCCATGGTCAACAACATGATGATAATGATGACTCTCTGGGTTTTCTGCTTGGAAATGGACCAAAAAATGGGGAATTGATGATGGGCTCCACCTCCAACACAACAACTTAACCTATCAACCCACCCATCTTCATCTTCTCTCTCTCTCTCTCTCTCTCTCTCTCTCTCTTGCGGGTCATTTCTCTGGGGAATATGTGGAATACTTGGATAATATGGGAATTGTGTGATCTGATGGATGATAATGTGGACAAAATGGCACCTCTACAACATGTGATGATGAAATTGATGAACAACAACAGAGCTCACACTCACATGCCTCATCGGTGGAGGATGACGAAGACGGACACCTAATATACCGCAACCATGATGTGCTTCTTAATCGATGTTCGTGACTCTCCTGCCTCACCATCATAACATTTTATTACTTTTAATACATCACAACACTCTATTCTTTTATCAAAAAATAATTATCTCAAATATTTGCAAACCAAATTTTACTTCACTTTATCAAAAGGAAATATTCCTTATCATCACCTCCCCTTTTATATTTCAAAATCTCTTTACAATATTTTTTTTAAATGCAACAAGAATGCCAGTAGTTTTCCTTTTTATTTGAGAAAAAGTAAATAGAGAAATTAAATTGATAAAATCCTCCCTTTTTCCTCATGATGAGTATTATTGATCTGTTCAAAAGATAATAATTAGTTGATAAAATGGACTCCATAAAAATATATAAAGACATGTGGGCAGAGAATTTAGATGACAAAAAAAGAATCTCATTCTCTCAGACAAACGAAAAAATAATAATTTTGAAGATAAAAACTGAATCTTTCTTGCTCTTCTCAATCATAATATATTATTATGTTGCTGGTGTAATAAAACTGTTTTATGCTAATTTGGACCCTCTTGTTTCTGGTTTGCAGATAAGATCATGGATACGCTTGGCGAGGGAACCTTTGGCAAGGTTGTAAAAGTGAAAGATCAGCAGAGGTCAGTGTAAGTAGCTCCATTCATTTAACTAACCTTACATTTCGAACCAAAATGGTAACCAAAATATCTATATATTTTTTTTACATATTTCTTTTTTTGCGTGCACAGATATTATATGCAGATTGCAGGTGTTGTCATTTTTTTGTGTTGGTTGTAGTTGTAGGTAAATAGGTGAGAGAGAAGGAACATAAGAGAAAAATATGTTTCAAGTTTGTGCTTTTTTATTACTTTGCCATGCCCCTCAAGATAGTCTGCAAAAAAAAATACATATGAAGAAAAAAAATAATCATTTCGCTTCTTGTCACATTTTTTACGCATTTCCTAACTGTCAACGGTTGGGATGCTGCTGGTTTTTTTTGAAATGCAAAAGTGATGATAAAGATAAAGTAATAAAATAATCCATGTCTAGGCATTTTTTTCTTCAAAGAACCTAAGTAAATCTAGGTCGTCTTTTTACTACTTTTGTGCTTTGCACTTTTGTACAAGAATATTGGTTTCTGCTTTTGACTAAACTTGCCTTTCCAATGAAGAAAAATAAAAAAAGAGGACGCAAAAAAAGGATGATGATGACGGGGTTGTTGATGGCTATTTCGGTACTTGATTCTAATTTAAGGTTGGACTTGAACCAAATTCAATTCCGCTCTCCACTTTTTTTTCCTGTCTCTCATGTAGTACTATAGATGTAGAAGATGTTTCATGATCATAACAAACGAGTAGAATTGAGTAGAATAAGAAAATATACACAAGTTGGAAAGTTTATGCATGCAATAATGCACTTGATATATATTATGAGCTTTAAAAGAGGAAAAGGAATATTATTATAGTAATAATCTTGTACATTTCTGATCATCATATCATGAGATGATATTCCTTTTTCAAACTTTTAAAAGTGGATTCAATTTGAGAGTGCATAAAAAAATAATGTAAAGAGGAAGGAAGACGTCGTGTGTGTGTGTGTCTGTGTAGGATGCTCTCCAATGTACACAAGACAGGGGAAATTATTTGGTTGGAGGATGTGACCAAAATTTCCCATCCTCGCACCTTTTTTACCAACTTTTTAAAAAGTCAATATGCTGAGCATGCAAGTATGTACTTTAGGATATTGGACCAATACAATTAATACCACTTGAATGGCTATTAATCTTCTTTTTTTAAATACATTTCCGATTCCAATGAAACTTGTTCGATAATAAAAGTTGGCTGATGATGGTGTGATAATCATGGCTCATGGCGAATATCTTACTTTTTTATTTACATATTTTCTCTCTCTCTCTCTCTCTCCGTTTTTTAACTTCAATGCCATGTGATGTCATCTTCACCATTTTTTAATCTAAAATGCGACTAAAT
Source organism: Paronellides praefectus (assembly GCA_027744595.1). NCBI lineage: Eukaryota > Metazoa > Arthropoda > Collembola > Entomobryomorpha > Paronellidae > Paronellides > Paronellides praefectus. The sequence continues at coordinate 2,480 of JAITYZ010003494.1, read as the reverse complement.
TTTTGGAATAATAATGATAAAAAAAGAGTTTGAATATTAAAAAATATGTATATTTGTTGCAAGTCTAACTTTGTTTTGTGTTTTGCAGTAGTGGTCGTGTGATCGCCTTGAAGATCATTAAAAATGTGGAAAAGTATCGTGAGGCTGCAAAGTTGGAGATCAACGTGTTGAAAAAGCTGGCAGACAAGGATCCAAAGGGCAGATAGTAAGCATATACATTGGCAAATATGCAAAATGTATTTATTATGACGCTTTTGATGATGATCACAGAATCAACATAAAATCCCTCTAATTCATTGTATTCTTTTTTAAATTAGCCTTTGCGTCAAGATGCTCGATTGGTTTGACTATCATGGACACATGTGTATCGCGTTCGAGATGCTGGGACTCAGTGTCTTTGATTTCCTGGTAAGCTATAGCTGAAAATTGTTCACATTCAAGGTTTTCCCTTGATCGCATGGAATGTTGGCTTGTAGTCCAAGTGCAAGCATGTAATCTAATTTATTATACTGTGAATTACACTCTTTGTTTTATATATGCTCATAATAGTTTTTTTTTTGCAATCTCTCCTCATCCACTAGTGCTACCCTAATCTATGTGGTTTATTAGTCAGCGATGGAGAGAAAATTAACATATAGGCTGCTCATTATCAATGCTTCCGAAATGTATTCGATTAGATACGATAACGAGCATTCTACACATTTTTATTAACACGCATCAAGTCAAGGGAACTCTTGACGGGAGCAGGTGTTGGAATTCCAAAATATATTTACAATTTTGTTTCTTTTGTATAGAATGGCACGTAAGACCAAGACCAAGTATTTCTACCACGGAAAGCTTGACTGGGATGAGCGGTCGTCGGCTGGTAGATATGTTCGTGACAATTGCCATCCCCTCATGGTTAGCCTTAAATTACTCAATTATCTTTATACCGCAATTTCACTCATTCCAACATGCTCAGTCTTTTTCTTCATTGAACTTTCAGCGCTATATGAAAAATGAGGACGAGGACACGAAGCAACTGTTTGACTTGATTGGTCGCATGCTGGAATATGACGCTTTACAAAGGATCACGTTGACAGAAGCTCTGAAACATCCCTTCTTTGACAAGATCCCGCTCCATCAACGTCTCAAGGGACTGGGCGACGCAGAAAAAAACTTGCTGAGTCCGTCGAGAGAACGAAGTCATTCGCTGTCGAGATGAGAGTCAACTAGTTCTACTCCCCTCAACACGTCATCCTCCCCTACTCAACCTTAATTCAGCGAAAAAATAATAATAATGCTTCAATGTCGTTTTTTGTTTTGTTTTTTAATGACTCGTCGTTTATTGTTCTAGTTATTATTATTATTATTTAAAAAAAGAAGTTTACAGATTATTGAGTAAGTTTGGACACAATTATTATTGTCCAGTTATTTTAGAGGAATGATGATTAATTTGCTAGCTCTAAAATTAACATCGGACCAGATGACTTTTTTTTATAATACCCCAAATCATGTTATTATTATTATTAAATATTAAATAGTCATATTGTTTTAAAAAGAGAAAGTATGCTTACTTTTTATTGTTAATATTTCTTTGTCCACTCTAATCTTTCTTCAAAAAAACATAATGTGTTGATATGAATTGATCACATTTACAGATTATATGTATTACTTTTTTTTAAACAAATAATACACTTATCTCTCACGTATCTTGTAATTATAAAAGTTGTACTTTTTTTTGCGTTTCTCTGGTCCGCATTTTTTGTAGTTGTGCTAATAATAATAAAAATAATAATAGCACATTCAGTTTTTGAACTGGTCATAAATCCTCACTTTTTTTTCTGTAAAATGTCATCATTCAAAACTGAGGTGGAATTAGTTACTCTTCTTATTGTGTAATTTTGTGTGTGTTTGTATAAAAGGTACTTAATGCTAGAAAGTAGGTTGTTCTTTTGGTAGATGTGTATGTATGTATATATATATGTGTGTGAAAGTGTGTTGGACATGATGGGGAATAATGTTGACAGGTCAAAGTGTGATGAATTAAAAAAGCGCTGGAATGCAGATAAATGTAGAGTAAAGAAAGGAAAAAGTCCAGTTTTATTTGCTCCATTTTTAATGTTATTTTATGTAGGGAAGACTTTTTTATAGACAAAACATAAGAGTTTACTTAAGAAAAAACTATAGTGTTCGTTTATGTTCCGTGATGTTCTCACAGTAGTGCAAGTTGCATACTTTAGGCTGAGATGAGTGAAAGGTGGTATCCGCCCACACACGCGTAAACTTTTAGTTTATCTTGCTGGTAGATACCATCTACCTACACATCAAGAATATCAACCAAAACTGTTGTTAAATAAATTGTTTAGTCCCAAAAATGAATGAACTTCACACTGTGAAGTGGAGGATGGGATTTTGATTGTTTTTGTAGGGTTGTTATTATGCATTTGAAAAGAAGAGGATTACTATAAAGTTTCTTCTCGTATTATCTGCTGCTACTA
>JAITYZ010003493.1:0-16414 GCA_027744595.1 Paronellides praefectus | reverse complement strand
ACTCAGCATCATATCATTTGAGTCCACTACGACACAAGACTTTTTATTGTTCACCCATCACCATGGGATGGGCCATCAGTTGCTGTTAAGTAGTGGAAATAATAAGAGTTGTGATCTTGGCTATATTTGTTGAGTTTTGACACCGAATTTGGCTGCTACTGTAAAATTTGGAGAGCAAAAATGGCAGTAAAAGCGTGGAAAAAGAATTACATTGAAAATTGTTCAGATGATCTTATTGAAAATTTGTTCTGGAATTCAAGTATGAAGGCTTCCCTACGGAAATGGAAAATCTTTGGTAGTGCAGACGTTGATAAAATCGTAAGTGGCAAACGGAATATTTTTATTTCCTAATTTTAATTGCGTTTTAAAAGTTTCCAGTGATTAAAATTCAAATCTCGTTCATACGATACATACATTACGTTAACGATTATCGTCTGTTAAATGCGAATGAGCAGTTTGCCCGGTGTAACAATATTTTTTAAATTAAAACTACGACACAATTCCCAACCATTGTATTTTCAACTAATTTTGTAGCTATATTGACAAACGCATCCTTCCCTTTTCATTTATGCTGTATTCAACTAATCCGATTATTGAATATTTTTGTGATTTTTAGGAGAGTATAGCCTCATCCTTTGATAAAAACTATGCGGTCGCTAATCTGATTATTAGCAAGTTGGATGTGCATTACGAGTTATTTATGGATATTCTTAATGATCGGAGTATTAGACAGACTGGCGCATTCGAGATATTAAAAAAGGGATTAATGGACAATGACCAAGAAGCATATAAGAAATATAAGGCAGGAAAACCTTATGAACGGGGACAAGAGGAGGCCCCTCAAGACGTCGCTGAAACAGATGTAGTTGATTCCATACCTCGGCCGAACGATTTCCAACCTGCCGTTATCGATGGGTCAAAAGATGATAAAAACTTGACAGGAACCATGAGTTTTTCTGTAAGAATTTCTGAAAAGCTTGTCTTCTTTTTTTGTAGTGCTAATATATTGATGCTGAATTTACAATTATTCATTTTTATAGTTTTGTGGATTCAAATTTGAAAACGTTCCTGTACCAAATTCATGGATGTTTCGCATTGGTGCCATATCTACAATTGCGAGCATTGTCATTTATCAGCAATATTACGGACAGCTATTTGCTCATGAGACAAAATAATTGGTATACGTGTAATCCTGCATTTGTATGAAGTCTTAAAATTATGTTGTATGTAGGTATCTTTAATAATAATTTGTGGATTTTGTAACTCACGTACCTATTATTATTACAATTATTTCATTACTTATGCAAATAAAGTTAAATAGATAAATTATAATAATAGATCGTTCCTAATATAATGTAATCAAGAGTTATATTCTGTTGTTATAGTGTAGCAAATTAATCCAACTGTATTATGACTTGAACAAATTTGGCAATCCAATGCAATGTTCTTTTTAAACTGAGTTACTAGAACGACATTATGTCCTTTTATAGTGAGATGTTATTACGCATTAAGTTGATAGTCATGTGGTCGTAAACTGTTAAATAAATATATATAAGCTACGGATTGACAAAGTAAATTAATAAAAAATCTTAAGAAGGTCCTTAACAAATCTGAATTCTTGCAATTACAATTGTATGTACCGATATTTGTGCATATAATATATCGACCCACACTAGTTTAAATGGTAAATACACCATCCATCATAATCACAATGGTAGTGCACTAAGCAGTTGTAATTAGGCAACAGTTCTGATTTCACGATTTTACTTTAACCTATTACTGTTGTATACAATTGCTGTTATTACTACAACGGAATAAGGTGTACAATTTCGTATATTGCACAGTTATTATAGGGCTACATTGACCATTACTCTTCATTTACTGTTTCATGTATTATTCCATTTCATACAAAACTTTTCGTCGTTTTTCATCAAATTTTGCCGATTCTCCAGGTTTGTCCATACATACCTAAAAGTCTGAGAAAGTTTATAAGTGTGAAACCACAACTCAACAACTGAGCAACTTTTTTCCCGGGATCTTTTGTAAATCTGAATTGGGTAATGCGTTTCTCTTCCTGGTCGCGGTATTATTCTGGGCAGGATTTCACTAAATATTTATACGCATCATCATCCAGGCCATAATATTATATCAGAATCAGAGCAACTGCTCCTCTGTACTTCTCTCACAACTGGACATTGTGTTGGTGGTGGCGAGTGACTGAAAGGGAGAGTGAAAAGATTTGTTTGGTATTAGATTGGATTGGATGGAAATTATTTATCATTGTACACCGTACAAACATAACGTATGTATGAACGTGCAACTAATCCCTCGAGGTTTTACGAGTGATCACTGCTGCTACTACAAGACAAGAGGGGTCGTCCGCTCGACCCTTTTCCCCATCTTTATACTTTACTACTTGCTCATCAACAAGCCGTGTTCCTGTCTGTCAGCGAAAGTGAGTCCCACGGACAAAACGAGAAGGAATTCTCTCCACCGCCTTGTCCCTTTTCATTCCTCCCTGCTTTTTCAATTTTTTCCCTCATTCTCATTCATCCATTTATTCACATGTACATGTGTGCTAAGTACACACACATCATACTACGCACTCACTCTTACACAAGAAAAAATCCCATTATTTATGTACGACGACCATACAAATACAAGAACAAGTTCTACTTTTTGAGCTGAGTATGATTGACACATTGGTTTCCGTTTCTGGCCTCCAGAGAGATAGAAGGAGAGCAAAAAAAATAAAATCAGTTTGTCGACAAACACAGAGACATATTACACAACAATCCATCCACCCATTCATTATCTCAATCCTGTCAATGATATGTATTCCTCTTTGTTGAATCTTCCTGGGATGATGGGATTTTCACCACGATGAAAATTCAAGTGGCAAATATCCTGTATGCATTTGTAGTAAGTACGTAACATATTTATATACCATGTCGTGGTAAAACGATACTTTATCTACACGTTAAATATATTTGTACGTGTCTGATGCATCATGATGATGCAATAAAAAAAGTAGCAACCAGGGGTGTAGCGCATACATAAATATGTTAGCAAATTCATATAAAAATTTAATAGCGTTATTATTATCTTCACCACCACACAGCTGGAAAGCATGTAAAATGCTTGTAAAAGTGAGCTTGTGTCCCTTTGAACAAAAAGTGGCAAGGGACCTTGGATGGACCACTGGGCAATGTAACGCAATTTATCAACGTGTTTCGTGTCATTGTTTACATTAGTGGAACACATGTACTCCCAAATTAATCGAACAACAACAACATCAGAGCAAGCCATATTTTCTCCCTTTTTCATATATAATGTTGGTACTTCACTGCTAAATGTACATTATCATCATTATAATTATAACATACATACATAGCTAACCTTATCAACAGCATTTTCTCACTTGGTTGCTCCTCCCTCTGAAAATAGAAACCAACCGTGACATTAGGATAAATTAACCTTCACTGTCGGCACCTGTTCACTTTAACAACTTTATATATGCTTAAAAGCACAACAAATATCTATATAGGTATATTGTATATATGCAACGTTGTGATTGTATTGCAACAGTAGAAATAAAAAGGTCAGTGGAAAGCTACATAATTAATTGTTTTCTTCTTTGTGAATTTCAATTTCATTTAATATTGTATTTTTACAAAAGAGACATGTATGACATTTTAATTCCATATATTTTATTCTGGCTGGATACTTTAACCCTATTTTTAAAAGGTACAAATTTGAAAATTTCCAGTTCATTTCTATTCCCATTGAAACTAATCAAAAAGCATACTACAGAGAGGCGAGTATGTTTACCCAACTGAATTATTTTTTTATTTGCCTCAGAGGGTATTATTACTGTAGCGTCGCTTAAAAAGGAATGCTAAATTAGATTTGCATTGAGAAGGCTTTTAATAAAAAAAATGCCAAGTTTGAAAAAAAGAAGAAAAAAAGTCTGCTAGCAAAACGATCGTCTCCGCCATTCTATACCAAGCAACACTCCACTATACATACATCAATTGACCCAACACGAAAAAAACAAGTAGAAATACTACTACTTCCACCACTGCTACTATTATAGTAGAACCGCCACATATTATTCCTTTGACGATGCTGCTGCTAAGGATGATGATGATGATGATGATGAACGCTTAAAAAAGGAGAATTCCTCCGAGATTAAATCTGTGCAGAACCGGAGTAGAGAGCAAAGTACACACCATCATCAGCCTCAACTCTGCACAACACAATCGCAAAGTTTAGAGAGAGAGTGCAAGCAAAACTATAAGTCAAAGCGAGCAAAAGAGAAAATGAGAGAGTGTATAGCCCATTTGTCCATGTTTAACTAATTGTTAAAGTCATTACTAATTTCCATCAAAGCTGGTGAAGAGCGTAATATCAAGACAAGCAAAACGAGTAAAAAGCAAAAAACAAGCAGGAGGATAGTAAAATGTGCCGGTTTAGATTTACACTCTCAGCTATCACATCATCATTATCATCTTTGTCGTCGTCGTCGTGTTTTTAAGTATAAAATATCCAACCTGCTGCACAATAGTCGATTATATTTCTATTCCCAGTAGCATGACGTAAATACAGAGCTCGTGTAGTTCTACAAAAACTTTTATTTTATTTTTTTATATATTCCCTCGTATATGGTACTAGTTTTAATTCAACTAAAATGCACTTTATATATAGTGTGTACAACTCTTACTTATTATAATTTTTGTAGAGAAAAGTATTTAATAGAAGTAGTAACAGTTTAAAAAAAAGAGGAGATCTCACATACAAGTCATTGGAGAAGTTATCAAGGCGATGATGATGAGGCTATAGGAGTATTTTGTAAAGACTTTCTTTTTGAACTTGACTGTTCCTCTTGCAATGCTTATTGTGTGTGGGGAGGGGGTTCAATTCGGTAAGTCTTAATTTTCTAGCGAACTGAGCGTTTACAAATATTTACTTAGCAATCCCACATACGCCTTTTCCCTCTCTCTCTCTCTTTCTCCAGTGTGTAAATATAACCTTTTAATTTAAAAGCTTCTCCGTCGTTGTCGTCGGTCCTAGCCCCGTGTTCTTTCATTCTCCTCTCGTGTTGTTGAACGAGTATTAAATCCATTATAAAATGGGATTCTGTACAACTGATCGTGGAATTTTAAAGGCATGTGTGTGTAGGTAGGTAAGCATGTAAGTGTGTAAAAAATGAAAGCAGAAGAAAGTATAAACTTTATACTACCTATAAAGGTATATATATATACATATTTATATTAAATGCTTGTTATTATTACGTGAAATGTATATGGCAAGAGTGTGTACTTGTACGATCATCACTTGAAGAACCACTTCTTTGATTGATTTACTTGAAAGTTGGTCCACAACAGGGTAGATAATTGTGGAAGAAAATGACGAAATCATCTCTTTAAGGAGAACATTGTACAATTTCATAACATTACATTATTATTGTATTTATTATTGTATATAGTTTATATACTTGACAATAACATATACTACGATGACATTTTAAACTTTACTTACAATTTTCTGTGAAACCGCAACATACTATCTGCAATCTGTGTACAGCATCTGATTAGGTATTTCAATTTCGATAAGCCAAACCAAAGTCTATTTATGTAAACCTTTTGGGTTAAGCACTGCAAACCAAGTTTGTATTTTTTCTAGGAAAGAATTGATTTTAACTCTGGTGAAATATTCAAAAATGGCAACTGTTACCAAACGCCCACGGGCAAACTCTAACCGTATCAATTATAATATATTTGTACGTATTACTTGAGCATATCATTACTCCCATGGCAAACTTGATTACACTTGAATTTTATTTCTCGATCAGGATGATATTGTATACAGTAAAATATTAATTTAATTGTATAATGAGATGGGAGTCAAAGCCGATGGGATGGAAGTAATGAAAAAGCGAGAAAGGGTTATTACGTGTGTGTGTTTACAGGAAAAAAAACAGGAAAAGTGGGAACCAAAATAAAGAACCCAAACGAGATCCTATAAAAAAAGTTGAATCCGTGCAGTACCAGTGCCACCACCACAATTCAACATTTTATATATACAAACAAACACACACACACATGCGGGCAGACGTACGCACACACACAAACAAACGGTACAGTAGTTCATTATATAATTAAAAGTTATTCAGTCTCATCTCCGCTCTTTCTCCACCAGTTTACTCACTTTGATTTGATTCCACTGCTGCTGCTGATGATGATGATATAAACGAGGGAAAATAGATTGGTAAACAGTTGGTAATTGTTTGCAGAGCAATCTCAAGTTTCTCCTCACTCAGCCATCATCATAATCATCATCTTCATCGTTTTACTCATGATCCTTCCTCCTTCACAAACCAACGCGTGTGCTTTCTTCATTTCACTTTATCTCTTGCTTCCTTTCCCAAAGATACATACCCTCTTCTCAAAAACATTTAATACATAAATATACCATGATATAAGTAAGTAAACTACTTGGGTGCGTGTCATCATCATATAACCATAAAGGGAATGTAGAAAAAGACGTATAATATTAAAATTGGTCCATGGGATGATGATAGTAATGATGTGTTGATATAATGTGATTACACATTATTTGCATGATGTGTTGATCATTATTACTTTCCAAAGTGGTATGCTCCAGAAGCTCCTCCTATGCCCTGCCAAAAAAAATCCCATTCCTTTTGACTGATGATGAATATGCTCATGATGATGATGACGATACAGATCACGCGATAAGGAAGACAAGGAAGAGGACGCAGCAGTGCTCCTAGCTTTTTATCTGGTTTGAACAGCCCCGTCCCAAATTTAAATATCCATAGAAAATTTGAATAGGTTGTTGGCTCAAATGATGGATTAATAATTTCCCTCGCCATTTCCACGGAGGATTAATAACAATAGCTGTCAGTTTACTTGTACGAGCTAAGTGATGTATACATATAGCAATATACTTATCATTATGCAAAAGTGCATTTTTTTACCTTCCTTGTTGCTGGGAAAAGTAAATATACAAATTGTGCACTAGCATAATTTCCTGAATATATATTGCTCTCATCCTATCACTGACATGACAACATACATGAATATATTTATATACTTTGCTACATAAAATTTGCTAATAAGCGTCACTGCACAGAGTGGAGTGAGATGAGGGTAAAGAAAACAGGAGCACGAGAAGTTACAAAAAGTATGTAAAACAGAGAAATTAATCTGTTGTCACCTGATTCCCCGTCCTAATCTTTTTCCCCCCTGATAGCTAATGTAACAAAGTACATTTACACAGAATACCTACACCTACCTATGCACATTTAATATGTGGGAGGTTTTGAGGAGATGCATGCAACGTTCAAGCCTGGCCATTCAATAAAATACATTTTTATGTTGTTTTTCTAAAAGGATTTACGATTTGCTCTTTTGCTACTAACTTGACTTGCTTCCTCCACAGCAGCAGCAGCAGTAGAATTTTAACAGCTTTTAAAAATCAACCATGTATATTACTTGGTATGAGGGAAAAATAGGGAAAAAAGTAAATCTTGTGATGACAACATTATGATTATTATTATTACCATGATCAGAGATCCTTCCGTATACACTGTGTTCTCCTCATTCTTGCTCCTTTTCCTCTTCTCACCAATAATTTGACAGCGACATTTCTTGTGCGAGGGGGGTTGCTCCTGCTGGTCATCTTTTTTCTCATGTTGTCCGACAAAGTACACAGTAATTTGTCAAATACAACATAAAAGTAATAATAACAACAGGAGCATCTTGTCTCTCTTGTCTTTTCCCTAAAAATACTTTGGACAGAAAACAAATCCAGTTTTGTAGCTTCATAAAAGAACATAATAATTATTTCTTCAACTCTCCGTCTACTTGTTTATTAATAGGCAGTAGTTTGAAATGTACAAAAAAAGAAGAAATCTGCAGCAAAGTATATCCTTTTATATCTTGTATACCTACATAACTACATAACATATTGATGTTGTTGTTACAGGGTTTATTTATGGTTTATTGCCTGTTGATATGTACGCACCACTCGAGAGACATGTTTTCCACTCTTCTCATTCAACATTGTATATGTTTGCATGTGCATATTGCCCTGGTAGACTACACGACAAAATATAATGTGTAATGTGTATCCATTTATTTATCCACCACCACCGCTGGACCGGCGTTCCTTCCTCATGCTCTGCTCTGTAAATACTTGCAATGATGTGATTTCCATGAGTTTACAAAGATACGTGCGTAGTTGTATGTGTGTTCCTAGTTTGGATGTTTGGATTTAGGACTTGTGCGAGATCATGTGTCTCACAGCATGCGTCTCTTGTTGATGAATGATTGTCCCTACTCAACATCATCATCTTATCTCCTCTTATCTCATTTTATAATACGCTTTCCTGCTATTTGTGCGACGTACATGCAGCTCACGTGTTGTATTCGTAATTGCTGCCGTATGCATTGCATTAAACATTAAAATAATGGTTAAATGATTATATAATAAACAGTACACACATCTCCTACAAACACTCATATTTTATCATAATGATGAGCTAATCTGTTTCAAACGTTATCCAATATAGCCAAATAACTTTACAATTTGTTCTTGAATATATGTATTTTTAAAATATATGAAAAATGAAATGATAAATAAAATTAAAAATGTTTTCAAATCATGACACCGAAACTTAAACCATACTGGCAGACTTGAATGCAGTGTGTTGATTCTTCTTTTCGTTTTTTTTTCGATGGGGGGAAAAGGCTTGAAACTTGTTCCTGATTTTATAATAAATTATAGCGCCGATTTGTACTTCCTTCCTGGCTTTTAAAGACGTTGATGTCAATCAATGAGGATAAGTTCTGTTTAAAAACTAAAACAGATTGGTTAATAATGAGATAATGGCACTTTCAAAGGGATACAGAAAAATAAAGAGACAAATTTTTTTTCTAAATATAATTCTTAGTTTACTTAGCCGCAAATCGATAAAAAATAGGAAAATATGTTTTTAGGTATACCCCTTGTTAGCGAATATTAAAATAATTAAATTAAAAGTCAAGTATGAAATTTTGTTGTAAGTTTAGTTTATTTGAACTTTACACGACACAAGTTTCTTGGAAAATAGAATCCAAGCCGTTTTCGAGTTATCATCATCACGTTTTACCGACACACTTGCTGAAAGGCTGAAATGCTCTTCTTGTTTTCTAAGCTAGCGTTTCCAAATAATAATAACAATAAGGATCTAAAGAGTACTCTTAGCCCAACTCCCCCAAAAACATCATGTTTCCCATCGCTTCTTTTACACTTGGAAGGGAAAATGCAAATCCGAGATTGAGATAAAAAAGTTGACATCTTTTCTTACTTACTGCATTCCTCCATCACTCTACCACCCATTTTCCCTTCGCCCTTGATGTCGTCGTGGTCGTAACACTTTTGCCAGAGTGGGGGAAATGATATGTCCTCGAGAAGCGGAATAATAAGAAGAAGATCAATGTGAGTGGTTCAATTCGTCAAGAAAAGGAAAGAAAGCGAAAAAAAGGATAGTGACTGTTGTGGCACACGTAAAGTAAGACACCACTTTTTTCATCCTGAAATATTTGCATACGAGGGCATGGTATAAAGATAGTAAAGTACACAATTTTTTATGTGTTTTGCCTGTTGTACTTGTTGGGTTTATGTATATATATTTTTTTTGGTAAACCCAACATTGCAATGCAACAATACTCTCTGATCTGATCAATGTGTTGCTTGTTGAATACCCACACACAAACAAGCAAGAAAGATGAAGAAGAGAAAGAGTGAATAGCGATTTATTTGTGAGAGGAAAAAGGAAGAGGTGGATGGAAATGTAGTGGAGAATGGGTTGTGAAGGAAGTGGATGATTTTTATGGATAAATCTGGATTTACATGTAGTATGTTTAGTGGTGGTGGTGGTGGGATATTATGTGTGCGTAGCCAAACCAAAGTACAAACATGGAAAATCCCAAGGTTTTGTTGCTAGTGCACCACCACCACCGCTGCTCCTGTTTACATAAACCAGCATTTTACTTTTTACTTTATTTTTGAACATCACCACCGAAATAAACAGATGAGGAAGGATCAAGATCAAACAACTTGAAAAGATTTGGAAAATGATTGTCCATCCACATGGAATGGAACAAGGAACTACTGTTTGTTGATGGATAGATAAAATATTGTCAGCCTTATTATATTACTACCTTCAAAGTGTGGATAGACATATTTGAGAAATTTGTATGTTGTTTGTATGTATATTTTTTTTAAAGAAATGAGACCATTTTATCTCCTGTTTTTTAGAGGCAACCACAAAATAAAATCGCATTATCAAGAAAAAACATTTATTTATTTGATTATTGTAAAAATAATTGTGTAATTTATTGGTGTTGCACAGGTTTATTTTTTGAGCTTTGAACTTATTAGAATAGCGGAATAGAGGGCTCATTTTATTTTACAAAAGCTGTTGTAATTATTATTATCTTTTATAAATAATGATATTATGTTTGTTGCAATTACAATATGCAATACAATGATCATATATCACGGTTACTTTAACTCTCATCGCGGTATGCCTTTTCCTAATGAAATTTTCTATGAAGCGTGAACATTTTTACATGAAATACGAGAAAGGTCGGCTTTTGCTATGAATGCGGGCTAAGCACTGCAACATATGCGTTTGTCTAATGTGATATCCCCGTTTTTTGTAAAAAAAAATGTTGTATGCCTTATTGTGATGGTTAATGTTGGAAAAAAGTGGCTGTAGCGGTAGCGGTACGGTATCATTTTCATTTCACTTCACACAGACATGAATACTTTTTAATATTTTGGGTTTTATTTTAATGAAACCCAATGGTATTATGGATATATTTAAGGTGAGTGGAAAGGGTGTCATTCCGTCCGTCTTTCCACACGAATTCGATCAGATTTTTTTTAAGTGCATTCATTTTTCTTAAGAATAAAGCATGGTAGGTTTTGGACGTGACCTCGTTCAAAAGTCAAAATTTTGTAGCAACACATGAAGGTCATGTCATGATCATGATTTGTAAAGCCATGCCTTTCTGCAAAGTTTGACCTGAAACGGCTGCCCTACCATTTCGACACTAAAAAGATCTCAAAGGTCACAACTTTAAACCCGGGTTCTGGCTAAACGAATATAAATGGATTTACCATAAATACAAATACATTGCACTCTGCATTTGTGTAATATTTAAAATGAAACTTAACTATTCTCTGATTTATCAAATTTATTATTTATTCATTACAACAATACGTGCCGCAAGTTCAAAGCAAATATTGTTACATATCTTTCTTGTATGTATATCATTTTTTTGTCCGACAAGTATAATGCCAGTTTGTAAAAATATAAACTGCCTACAATGTAGGCCCTACATTCATCTCATCATCATGTTACGATTTTTCTGTTTTGTGGTCGGCCCGGTGTGTATGTTAAATTGACACCCGCCCGCCCAACAAAAAAAGGAAACAAATGGGTGCAACATTCTTGTTTGTTAATAAAAAAAAGAGAGCAAAAGTCTTTTGAAAATGAAATGTAGCAATTAAAGAGAAACAAACTATTATACACATTCATACAACATGCTTTTAGTTGCGGCGTTCATTTACTACTACGACGTGATGTCAACGTGTCACGTGAACTGCATTAGAAAATGGGCTGCTCCTGTCTAATAATATATTTTCTTGTTCACACTATCATGTCACCGTATATCTGCGACGCGGTATATCCTTTTTACGAATTAGTGAAACCACATCAAAGGACTCTGGTAGTTTCAGCCTAAATCCTAAATATTATTATTATTATTTATTTAGATTGACTTGTGAATGATGATATTGTTTATTTCAGTCATGCCTGCCCACCGGGAAAAAAGGTCTCGTTTTTAAAGAGAAACAGATGGAAAGGAGCAGAGTTTTTAGGTTGTGTGGCTAACAACAATAAATGTTGATCATTGGGACTTTTTTTTAATCACTATTCATTTTTCAATAGTCAATTTATTCATTAGAGTACAAAAAAAGTGAATCCCTGAAAAAGAAAAGGGACTTGTGACGTGACGTGTGGTCTGTAAGTCTGTAACATTTGAAGATAATTCTCATTAAATGTTTTTAACCCTTCTTTTTTTAAATTATATTAAATAAATGGCTATATATTTTATATTTCACCAGTTTAAATAACAACTTCTTTATTATTGCATGTTTCATATTATCATCGCTTCTTATAACCCGTCGAATAGGAAGGAGGAAAAACGGAGTGAACGCACACACCAGGAAAAACGAAAGGTTTAACAAGCGTAAATGAATGACAGATTTGGATGAGAAGAAAGGTTGTACAATGTTAAATCCTCCTTGTTCAACAAATAACATATTTTGTACACAACCCTGTCCCTCCTGACGCATAATAATTGGAAAAAAGAAGACAAGATTATTGACCAGGTTTTTAGCCCGGTGATGATATGGCCCTGTCTTTTTACGCTCTTTTGACGGCGTTGGTTAAATACAAAACTAATCATTCTCATTCATTTACTCAACGAATATTTAACACGGTTATTCATTAAATTAATGTAGAGCACTGTCACTAGCCATGCAACATTATTTTTTTGTGGTTTGTTAAAGGGAAAATTGTGAGTGAAACTGACATTTTTTTAAGAAGAAAAGTGCGGTGAATTGAACTGTTCCCATATTATTTGCATCATGCCATGCGTAACGTCGTGGCAACATTTTTACTTGGAAAACTAGATAGATAGATAGAAAGAGAGTACACATATAGCTATTAGTGTGGCGTGTACTTTTTTTCTTCCTTCCTTCATTTTCTGTTTCTTCCTGACTGGTTGAATGGTGATGGTGGTGGTAGTGTGCGTTGGTGCTATGCAGTGGTCCATCTGCCTTCCAGAAAGCCACAACCGGTTTCCCACTACATTTTGCTTCTGTGCAGATGTGACCACTGTTCTGCTGACTTGGCTCGTTGGGCAAGTTGATAGTGGAGTAAATGAGAAAAAAAGTGTTTTCCCTCAAGTTCCACACTTTTATACAAACAATAAATGCAATTGTTCCATTTGTTTTTAGAAAAGCCGAAATATATCTGACAAAAGACTTCAATAATTACTTTGTATTTATTGAGGCTCTTGCAATATATTATGTTGACCATATATACAAACTTTTGTGTGTATCCGCCTGACTCCCTTGTCGGATATATGTTTTTTTGCCGGTTCGAGTGGTCATCCAAATAAACAATAAAGAACAATAATAAAATTGTATGTTGTAATGGATACTTAATCCGACCGGATTTAGTGAGTTGTGATTCCTTTCGGCAGAAAAGCGGGGCCTGGTGAAGAAGATGATGATGATCTTTTTGGATTGTTTCACTTTGAATCAATTTTCGGCTAGTTAACGAGCTAGCGGGGGTGTTGCATTTTTTTCCTGAGAAACAAAAGGGATACCGATACCACCTCCATAATTGCCAGTTACAATGAAGACTAATTGTTGCTCATTATTAACATTGATGGAAAGTCATTATTATTAATTTTTGTTTCTTTCTAAAGAAAGGGAATATTTCTACACTCTCTTCATCATCACCGTTGTCAATATCTCAACCGCCACAAAAGCTCACTGAACCATGTCTCTCTTTCGGTAAAATTTTTAAAGAGTCCGTGAAACCCTGTAAGTGGTGCGTAATGACGTCCCACTGATTTTTCCAAGTGTGGCCATTTACACAAAAAGAAGGAGAAATGATTCAACTCACCGCCCAAGGAAGTCTTAATGAGAAAAGAAAATGGAGAGATAGACACGGGAAATGGTCGGAAAATATGAACAAGGATAATTATAAAGAGAAACATGAATGATTTTGCTTCATGTGTGAAAATACAAGGGAATGGCTCAATTCTTTTGCGACTTTTGTCGCTTTTGCGGTACATCATCACACACACCGCATTGAGTAGTATGTTCCACAGCTCCACATGACACATTATCTTGTAGACAGACAGCGAAATAATACATTAAAAAATATCTTTTTTTAGAGGACACTCCTTCAAAATCGGTGTTTTAGGTAGTCATATATGCAATGAGAAAATTGCTCATTAAAACATCCTCTGTGATATTTAATCATGCTAATGTGAAAAATGAGGATAAGCCGATGAACATATTTTTTTTTCTAGCAAAATTTCAATCAGCAGTGGTGGTACCTTGAAAATCCCGATTTTTTCTGCATTCAACCTCTACTCTTTTCTCGCAAGCTTCGTTAGTTCTTAAGATTCCATGTCGTTTAAGTACAACTACGGCATATTATTGTGGTGGTGAATAGTCTGGTCTGGCGACTTTGTGAAAAAAAGACAAATAAAAAAATGCATAATATGCGGGATCTTGTGTGTGTAGTACTTTGTATCGGTCCGCTTTTCAACCAACTCAAAGGGCCTCTTATTTCCTCCTTTCCGTCTTCCAAGAAAAAGAAAAAGTTGAGTGTATAAATGTTATTTTTCTCAAGTTTTGGCTTGAGAAAAAGAAGACTGGTACATACTATGTACTTCATAGTACGTATATTATATAGCTATTATTATTATTATGTATATTTTTGTATGTGGGATGATAGCATTTAAAAACAGGAGTCACATCGCAATGTTTTTAAAGTAAGTATTTATATGATTACGTTATTCATTTCCTTTTCAAATATTTATTATTATTTTTATTATTATCACTGTCACGACTCGCGGCAATTTCTTTTGAAAACTACGAAACGATAAAAAGTACATTTTATTGCGTTTTGTATATATACATATTATTATACACTTATGCCATACAATATACTTACATATATATATGTGAAGTAGGATGATATCATTACTACAGATAAGTTATCACCATCATCCGTTGGTTGTGAAAGTGGCGACGACGATGTTGATATGATGATGATGATAGTTGCTCCATAAATGTCTTTTATGTATTTTAAAATTTGATCATTCCCGTCTTCTCTATTTATTGGACAAAGAGGCCAAAAAACGGGGAAATATGTATGAATATGGTAGTATACTTTATATGTTCACATACATGGAAAACTTGCTCTTATTCTCTCGACATTATCCTTCCCATTTTTGTCTATCCTTTCCCATCTTTTTCCACTGCATATTACCAACTGTTTTTTTTGGGAGCACTTTGCTTTCCGGAATAAAATGGCAGAGGAAAGGAAGCAAGTACATATATATGTATCATCAAGATGAGGAGGATGATGATGATGAGGAGTGAGAAGGAAACTGGTCTTGTAGTAGAGAAGTGGAGTCTCCAGGACCCATTATTACATTTATTATGTCGTTACAGATGGTGTGTAATGCAATAAGGCGACATTATTATCCTCATCCTTCTTCTAGGGAAAGTCTCTGGGGCCCTATCTACAGTGATATCGAAAGGAAAATGACACTACATTCTTTCTCATTCACAACTCCCTCTGCGAATATGCTCGAATATGAAGTGGAAATTGCACATATTAAATATTCAGTTGCGCTCCTTTTTTTTCGCTTTCCCTTCTTTTTTTTCTACAAAAAAAGTTGCTCATTCACTGAAAAACTTTATTCCATTATGGCGACCCTCTGCTACTACTACTACTTCTACTACTGCTGCTGCTGTACTGAAGCTCATTCATGGATCTTGTTGCATGCTACACTTTATTAAAGATAATATAGAAGGGAACTTGTAAACATCCTTTGATATCATATTATTCCGCCTGAATTTTCCAGCAAATTAGAACACCTCTCAAAATTATCATAATTTGGTTTAATTTGTTTTATAATGACGATATGGTATATATCTAAGCGTTAAAAGTTATTTTAAAGTTTATCAATACGTTTTATTTGTACAGGTAGGTGTACAGCGTGGGAGTATGTATCTTTGTATTACAAATTCATTTTTTTATTTTTGTTTATTTTCCGTTTAATATTATTTCGCATTGTAGATGATTAGTATAATTATTATGGTACACAGAAGCCAAGAGGCTGTAAACGCCACGTGAGAATTTTCATCCAAATTCGCCTTTTCCTTTCATCTTTCATCCAAAAAATACCTACTTGAATGTACATATTAGTTGGATGGAGAGTAAAAGAAGGAGAGGAAATAAAACTTTTTTTTTATCAGATGTGGCGTAATAGCATAATGGGAATAACTTAGATAACTTGTGCTTGACAAAGTCCCATAGGTAAACTTTGTGCTCAATATACCCATTCTCTCTTTTGTTCCAATCATCCTTCTTATTACTCAACTTTTGCTACTCCTACTCCTAAAAATTATCCTCCTTATTATCACAGAAAAAAAACGATGACGACTACTACTAACTTAGGTATATGTACAACACTGGGCTCAAAATTTCTTCTTGACTTGACATCAATTTGCACGTTTT